>VDFB02150279.1:0-13476 GCA_007258455.2 Sequoia sempervirens | reverse complement strand
CATTTGCATATGCTTGGACATTTCAAAATATTTTCTTTAGAGCATGTTTAAAAGCTTCTGGTCTGCTATGTACAAATCAGTCATTTGATATGTTTTTATCTTAATCTTTAAGGGGAATCTTTATTAAATTCACATTTTAAGATTATCTTTGAACAAATTCAAAAAAAAATTATTATAAGCACGATCTTATTTTAATAATGCATTTAGGATGGTTATAACACATATTCTAGGATTTGTATTTTATCTTGAATTAATAATTTATCCATGATCATATTATTAGTGCAATCCATCTCTTTTTAAGATGATATGTTAATTGGGGAAGGTGATACACATTTCACTACCTATAATTGTTTTTCATTTATCATTACCTCAAAAGGATAATATTGAAACACTCAAAAATCAATCCATCAAACATTTAAAGAACCTAAGGCATTAAAAACTTATCTTTGATACTGTAAGTAATGTCCCAAAAAGAAAGAACCACCATTTTTGAAGAGGTTTATTTTGTAAGATAGGGAATTCACCTTTCTATTCTACATTGCGAATTTTTATAATGCATTCCATAAACAGCCATAGAGAAAAAAAAGCTAACCAACATAGTTCTTTATAATTACTATAAAGATGTAATTATCATTACATTATGGATGAATTAGGCTTAGTGCCCCTAAACAACATACATTTAATGTTATAAGCATTCTTGTCATTAAATATGTTTAAGTGATGAGCGAGAAGCGAAAGTTGGGTAGGAAGTGGCGCAGAGGAATGGGGATTTTAAAATATTTCACAAATGGCGATGAGGGAAGAGGCGATCCAAATGAAGGTCCTGCAATGAAGTCTCCCCTATTGGTGTCTTTAGTGGGGGATGAAGAAGGTGTTGCATTGTTTGCTCTAGCACCTACTGCTTCATTGGGGTCTAGAGTAGAGTTTTAGCAAGGTTTCTTTGGTGTTGTTGAAGGTAGGTTGCTTGGAGCCAATGTTCCTACTATTGGTCAGGTCTCTACTCTAGATGGCCTAGTTTTACAAGAGGTCTCCCCTATTTGTCTCTTAGGAGCATCTAGGAGTGGCTCTGCTACGAAGGTTTTTGCTAATGGAAGAGCACTTTTTGAAAGTGCTAAAGTTTCCCCTAACTCCCTAATAGTTGAGTTGTGGACTCAGGAGTGGGATGACGAAGACTTACAGTCCTCTGATTATGAAGATCTTGTTGATAGTTCATCTTTTTATATTACCAATCCTCCTAAGGATTGGTTCTATGATGGGTTTGTTGAGGAGGATGAGCTTCTCCTTGATATCCTTCTTGAAGCCTGTTTGGAGGCTCAGAGGTGCTTGGCTATAAGTTTTGTAAAGAAATATTGTGATAACTCTTTACTTTTTGGTCTCAAAAAGGGATTTCTTCTCCCTATTGTTGTTGAGGAGGGTGTTTATTCTTCTTCTAAATTCTTTGTTGTTTTCGTTTTCACCCCTATAGTATTTGAGCTTCAAACTTAGGGGTTGGCCTATAGGGATGAGGGTTTGAGAACTCTTCAGACCATTTTATCTTCTTCCCTGATGGCTGCTTCAAAAAATATTTTTGCTATGGAGGTAGGGGATGGGTTTGACCAATTTCTTGATCTTGACTATGAGGTAACTGATGGAAGCTCCATTGTTGTTGTGATTGGTGGACAAGCTCAAATTGATATTCTCGACTCTATTTTTTTGAGTCTTTGGACTGGCTTAAGAGCTCCTTGGCTGGTAGATTTTTTGGCCTTCATCCTAACATAGATGTTGTTAGAAGATGGGTTTGTCGGGTCTAGAACTTCTGCGGTCAGGTTAAGGTAACTACCATGATAAATAGTATCTTTCTGTTTTCCTTTCCTTGAGAAGAAATTTTCTCTAAGGTCCTTCTTAATGGCCATTGGTTTCTTGGCCAACATGAAATCTACCTTCAACGGTGGTTTCCTAGTTTCAATCATTTGACAGACACTCTTAAGTTTCCTATTTGGGTTTTTTTGCTAAGGCTTCCTCTAGAGTCTTGGAATGAAAATATTTTTATGATTATTACTAAATCTTTTGGTAAATTTAATACTACATATGAGATCACCAAATCTGTCATGTGATTGTTATCTTCTAGGTTTTGTATGAGTGGAGAATAATATTACTTTCCCTACTCAAATAACCTTATCTTCAAAATTTGGTAAGTGGGTATGATAGATTGATTATGAAAATTCTCTTGTTATTTGTCATTCTTGTGGTAATGTAGGTCATGCCTCCTTTACCCACTTAAGGAAAAAGAAAAAACACTTTATTTGGAAGGAAAGATGATGTCTACTATTGCGGAAGCTCAAACCACTCCCTTTCAATAGCTTCACAAAGAAGATTCTAATGGTCATCCATTTTTAACTAACTCCTCTTTTGATACACATGGCTTGGTTGGTCTAGTGAGTGTTCCTATTTCTTCTCCTTGTAAAAAGAAGATGAAAATATTTGTGGAGAAGAACCATTATATAACGGTTAAAAAAAATTTGGAACAATTTTTTAACCACCTTGAGCTAGTTGGGTGGTGTTTTTCTCTATTTTCAATAGAGTTGTAATTCTATTTGGTTGATATTTTGTCCCATCTTTTTGGTGTTCCTTATTGGTTCCTTGATATTTTGTGGTGTTGATCAATATATCATTCTCTTTGTAAAAAGGATCAGGGACCTTTTAAAATCCATTATTTTTTAATCAATAATATTCTTGTCATTATAGTTTTAGTATTTTTTTAATTTAGTTTTGGAACTCAAATATTCCCTTACCATGAAATGTTCAATTGAATTACACATGTAAACCTCTTCTAACACTTATATTCTCCAATAACAACATAGAGTTTAACCTTTTTCAAATTTTACCTAGTGAATAAAACATAAATCCATAGCCCTTTGTCATAGGTATTTGATCATTTTAACCACATAAAATATAAATTTATTATCTTGTTTATTAGAAATAGCATGGGAAATATGGTAAGATTGATATAAATAGATTAAAAATTATTTTTCCTGATAATTCTTAAGAGGAGATGAAGCAAAATATTAAATAAGACTACATTTCTTCACCCCCACTCTTAATTTAAGCTCATTAAAGGAAAGATTAAGTTCATACTAAAGTCTTATAGTTCTTCTAATTACTTCTTACTAATTTTTGGTAATTTACTATAATATCATGAACTTTCTATAGAAAACTCTATTTGTCCATAAATGATCCATGGTAGACTAAACTATTATAAGACACTTCTTACTTATAAATCATTGAAATCAATAGTATTTAGTAATCATCTTTGTAATTATTGACATTATCAACTAGTGGGAAATTATAGTATTATTTCAATTAAAATTACTTTTTTTATAGATATTGTTGATATGATATCAATGTTAAGTCCAAATCTCTACCTAACATGTTGAGGTTGAACCTATTGTAAATATTATAGAGAAAACCACACAATTAAAATATAGAGATATGCCATTCTTCTTTTAGAATTTTTTGTAATGTTTCAATTATTAGTTGTATCAAATTAAGAGCTCTAAATTGAGTTATAAAGTAGTTAGTGGTTTATGGAGGACTTATAATTAATAGAAAAAGGGAAACATAATAATGTAAAATCTAGGTCTAAATTTATGTTAAAACAATTTAAATATTGCTAATGTAGAAAACATATTCAATAAATTATTACCAAAAGATATCTATTGATGTAGGAGTATCCTGGTCTATAGGTAATCATACATCGACCAAAAAGTATTTCCTTTACATTTAGTTTTTTTTTTCTTTCTTGTGTTTGTTTGGTTTGCTAACCAAGGATAATTTTTTAGAATTTTTTTTTGAAACCTAATGATGTCACCTTGTAGAAGAGCTTAATGGGTATTCTAAGGTAAAATTGGATGAGATTTTAACAAAAATTCTCTAATTTATGGTTTTGTGAGGTTTTGACCTACTAATAGCTACATATTTTGGATTTGTTACTAAAAATACCTTATGTGGTTATTTCATTTATTACTAGTCATTTACAAACATTTGATATATTTTTGACCTTTGTGAAGTTTGTTGCTGAATTGTTTTTTTTTTGTTATGACCAATACTAATATTTTTCTCCATACCATCCTCTAATAATGGATTCTTCAATATTTACAAGAATGTCACGTGCATCTAGACTTATGAGTAAACTCAAGTGAACTAAAACTTTGTCATTTTAAACAACTAGTTAAGATGAAATTTTTTATGGTAATGTAACCATGATGTAAGCATGATTTTAATAGGATTGAGAATCACTCACAGTTTGATGACATATGCATAATATAGGATGAGTCAAATAGGTACAAAGCATAGGTTTTTCCAAGTGAACTAGCTATTCAAAAAAAAATTATACTAAATTGAAGCTTGTAGGATTTTCTTTCTAAACCAACCATTTTGTGGGACTTTTCCTTGGATTTGCTACTATGGAACTTTTATTTTCTACTACACCTTATGGGAATATTGAGGTCATATAAACCTTATGGACTAGTTACATGCTACTACACTTTGATGCCTCTATAATGCTTCAATAGTTGTAACCATGGAAATTTAAATTAGTTGAACTTCCTCTTGCATTGATTGAACTTCAACATGTAGAAGGATAAATGGGGAGGAGAACAATGGTTATATGGGTTAGAAAATTGGAGAAGAGAATTTTAAAATAGAAAGAAGAAGGTTGAAGGGTATGTATGAACAAAGATTGATTGTACTCCTATAATGTTACAATTCAATAAAGAGATTTTGGATTATTTATGTTGTAATATTTTTTTAATTTTTTCTAGAATTGTGTGATTTGGCTACTTGAAATGGAACCTCAATCTTTGCTACATAATCTATACACTAGATATTGGAGTTAAGAATCTAACTTTTTTAAAAATAAAATCTTAAAATATTTTTTTTATGATAAAATTTATGTGTTATGATACAATATCATTTAATATAAATAATTAAACGAATATAAATATTACTAAAACTAAATAAAAAATTATTCATTTTTTCTTAAATTGCGTCAAATTTATAAATTAACTCTAAGAAGAAATTGACATGAACCACTTGTCTAGATCTTGCTCAATTTTTTTGTTAGTTTAATTTGTACAATTGATAGAGTGTGTTGCATACTATTTTCTTATGCAATAATGCATTTATCATTTTCAATAATAAATCTTTATCATTTGTATGAAAATAAGAGAATTGAAAAAGTTCACTTTGATCAAATTAATTTTAGCTAAGCAATCCATTGACTATAGATAAATAATTTTTTATTTTTTTTGGAGAACTTTGGTTGAATGATTTTTAAACCTTCTACTATGTAATTGTTTGGCCTTACATTACCAGATTATCTTTTGAACCCATCTATATTTTATCATTTGTATGTTTTAAATTAAATTAATTGTAGAAGTTAATGGTGAACACACAACTCCCCAAGAATAACTATTAGACAAAAATATCTTCCATAAGAGATAAAATTGCAAGAATAGGTTTCTTGATTATGGATGTAAGAATGATTAATTGAATATTAAAATGTACATATGGTGCCTTAATTATAAAGGCAGGGTTTTGAGACAGGATTAGAAAAGACCATGAGATGTGTCTTAATCTTGAACAATGAGACAACTACCTCAAAAGTTATTAAATGAATTAGGACATAAGTATTAAATGTCACGAAAATATAAGATAAAATCACTTGAAACTTAAGAATTACAAAAAGATTCTCTAGGACCTAAGTAAATCTAATAGGACCTAGTAATGAACTAAATAGGTAAAAAACCTATTTACAAAGCCACGACCCCTTAAGTACAACTGAGGAAGAAATAATTAAAATTAAATTATGTAAAGATGTTAAGGATAAGTCTTGAATACAAGGCCATGTTAGGTACCCATGTAAAAATTTTCTCTCACAAATATAGAAAAGGAGAAAATCTAGTGGGACTAAACTCCTTTGTAAAATAGAGAAAAGTTACAAACAAGGATAATGTATAGAGGACTCAGTGATACAACTAAGAACTACAGTTTGCATATATATATATATATATATATATATATAAAATCAATAATTCCCCCATAAGAGGGAAAGAATATAAATCCCTTGCCCACAATGTATATTATTCTATAAAAATGGTGAGTTCCTAAAGAAAAAGCATGATCCAATGCTTAGAAACAATGTTTCTTTGCTTGGAAAGAAGATAGAAAAAATAAAAATGAAGGAATGATTCCCATTCTAGATAGGAATTAGTAGGAATAAAAACCCATATATGTATGAAGACAATGTCTCTAGAATATTCTCATGTATTACCATGTTCTTGGTAGATGATGATGATGCCACAATCCAATCAAGTACACGTTGAATCACAAAAAAAGGTGACAAACAAAGGAAAAACCAAAAAATTATATTGAACTAAGTCCAAAGAAAAATAAGTATCAAAAATTATACCATGACTCTCATCAAAGAGCAGAGATAAACCCTTAAACTAGTTCTCCAAATTTGAAATGTGAGGTTCCATAAATAAAGATGCAATGTTTGATAAGTAGGAATCTAAATGAGGAAGACAATTATATACCTATTGTAATGAATCACTAGAAGTTATCAATGAATCACCAATATAATATGAATGTGTGATCCCAATTAGAGAAGTAGGAGCTATAGTAGAAGTCTCTAGATTATCAATATGCTCAAGTTTTTCATCATATTCCAGTTGCTCTAAGATAACATCATTAAATGGTAAATTGTCAACATGATCAAGTGGCATGAGCCTATATGATGTAGGATCATCTAGGAATGGAGGGTTTTGTGGTTCTCCAAAAATATCCTAATTCTTTGTCTAAAATATGTTTGGGTGCCTAATTCCTAAAATTTTATTGTAGGTCTATCAAAAGATGTTTGCACTAAAACTAGAACCAATCAATCTTATAATAAGATAATTCTCATTACCCAAAATTGGTTTCTTTCATGTTCTCTTTGGCTTAGGTATGAGTCCATAAAGATGAGGAAAAATGTTGAGCCACCTACAATTTGTTAGGATGCCATTTCTCAAAGGCTCATAATTGTCCTTAGTCAAAATTATTATAGAAGGATGAGTTGCATATTCCATGACTACAATAAAGATACAAATTTCAAATGATAAAATTAGAGATCAATACATGAAATATGGATGAAATGAAGTATAATCATTAGAACAACACCCTCCCAATTGCCAATAGGTCCAAGTAAGCCTCAAGGATAAGGATGGGAAAGAATTGAAACAAAACTATACTTGGGATTAAATAGGAAAAAATGCATGGATGGCTAGATAGATCTCCTTTTTACCTTTCCAATGCCCCAAGAGTCATAAAAAATCATATATTATAGAAAAAAAATATGAGCTTACGAGCCAAAAAACAAGATTTGACTTGAATAAGAAATTAATATCACCAAAAAGAAAAAAGAGCTAAAAAATAACCTACACCATTGGAAAATTCATAGTCTTTCCAAAAATATCTCATTTTCAAAAAATGGCCTACTAGATTGTAAGTTATGATAATTTGAAAAGCTATCCTATTATGGTTATAGAGGGGAAAAAAATGGCCCATAGTGGACTTAGCACCACTTCCCCATATGAACACTCCTTATCAACATTGTTAAAAAACTATAATGCCACTATGAAGTAGTGGTGAGGTGGCCTCCTAGCATTGGGATGAACTAGGTTACTCCTGCATTACTATGAATTAAGCCTTGTGCTTAATGCACCTTTTGCTTTGGATGACTCAAGGTTGACACAACCCAATGACCAAGGGGTTTAAAATTAATACAAACCAATGCCACTTAATATTTAAAACTAAATTTTTAATAAATAAAAATACCAAATTTAATCCAATGATAATTATACCATGTGACAGAACCAATGGGATGTGTAGGTATAGTTGACTAACATAGATGGTGTTATAAGATATGTTTAGGAATATTTTCCCACTACTACAACAAACCTATGATGATATAGTATGGGCATGTATCAATTTGTATGACTGTATGAGAAAATATTTATTATGAAAAATTTGTTTGATGCCCCTTGGACAAATTGTCCAAATTTGACAATTTTGGTAGTCAATCTTTTGGTTTTCAGGCCTTCTAGACGTGATGGACATCGGTCAAATTTTTCCCAAGGTGCTCTAAAAATTCAATTTTTTAGGTTTGTAGCACTCAAAGTAAGCTTTCAGAATAGTAAACTATTGAATATGTCTTATATGGTTATTATATTTATTTTCTATATGTTAGTGAAGATAGTTCTTTCAATGATTGTGAAGGTGTAGTGTCAAAATTCTACTCCCTTCTTGGAGATAGTACAATTTCACACTTTTATTTTCTTGGGCCTATTTTAGTATCATTACATTCATTTCCTTCAAATCATCATCAATAGGCCCCTAAGACCCTTTATTACATATCCCAAGGCTTATTTCAACTGAAATCCCAACAAATTGAATAAATGCATTTAATATTTTGACCCTAACATTCTCTTACCCTAGAAACTTAGGGTGGGACTAATATACCACCCTAGGCATATTAGTCCCCCTAGGTGGGACCTATATTCCACCCTTAGCATATTAGTCACGTTTGGGGCCTTATTAAGGTTTTGAGCAGGAAATCAACATTTTTAATTCAAAATTTTCAAATATCAACATTTGAGATCTAGTATATAGTAAATTACATAAGATTCCTATAAAACTAACATTTCAATTCATTATTTCACCTAACTAGCACTTTTATCTAAGATCTAGATCTTTCAAGTATCCAAGTATCCTAAAAAAATTATGAGATCAAAACCATTAAAGAGCAAGATATCATGCATTTGGAGAAATATTTAAGATTCAAGCATCGTGTCAAAGTCTTCATGCCTCATGTGTTTTTGTGAGCTAACATTTGTGATGTAGGTTTCATGATTCAAGTAAGAATTCAAGAAAATTCTTCAAGAATTCAATCAAGAGTCAGGAGCAACATTCATGCTAGCCATTTCACACAAGTTTGCAAGCTTCATTTCAAGGGTTTGGTGATTTGCAACAGTGCATTTATTCATTCATCATTCCTCCATGCTATTTCATTTCATTTCAAGGTTTAATTACCAAAATAGGGTTTGACTAAGGAAAACCTATCATCTAACAAAACAACATTTTTCCCTCTCTTGTGATGTGTGTTTTACATATTTATGTGAACTAGACTCATTTTCCCAACATGCTAATTTAGTCTATGATACAGCCTTTCACAACATTCAACAATGTTAGATCGAGTTTGAAGGACTTGAAAACGCATTTTAGAAAATATAAAGGTGGACTAAATCTCCAACCTAGAATATTAGTCCGGGATAGTTTTTTATCACCATTTAGTAGATCTATAGGAAACTTGTTTACATTTTGAAGCATTGCATAAGTTGGATAAATTACTTTTTAGGCACACACTTAAATTCACAATTTTATTATCTTTACTTTTGAATTATGCCAAGAAAAATCTCATCAATAAGAATGTTAGTCATTTCTCCAATATCTTTCCTAGTTATGAGAGTCTCTTAGTGTAGGAAAGTGAAAATTTTGACACATTCCTTAACTTTTCACCCCTTAATATCTCTCTTATTTGTGGGAATGATGTGACAGAATATGTAAGAATATACAATCACAGTAATCATAGTTCCTCTTCTCCCAATACCTCTCCTGCTTGTGACAAAGGTATTTTTGTGTTATAAGATACACCCATTGAGAATCATGGAAATGTTGAAATTTCCTCTTCTATAAACCCTCCTACTATGGAAGATATTATGGCACAAAAGAATGAAATCATAAACACATTTTTAAACATCACCTTGCCTATTCTGCATTCATCCCTCACTTGTGAGAATATTTTAGTGAAAGAGGATAAAATCATAGATAAAAATGACAATCACATTTTTTCTTCTCTTAATATCTCTCCTATTTGTGAAGAAGATAGTTTGGTGTTAGAAGTTACACTCATTGAGATTCATGAGAGTCTCGTTTCTCCTTCTCCTAATGCTTCTCTCACTTGAAAAAATATAATTGAACAAAAGGATTCAATCAAGGATACTTGTTTTTCTCTTGATGCCTCTCCTATTTTTGAACAAGTTACTTTACAAAATAAAAACATGGAATATGATCAACATCTTCTTCACTTCTCTCATAATAACTCTCCTACTAGTGGAGGTGCTATGGTGCAAAAGGATGATATCATTACCACATGTCTTTCAAAAAATAGTGAGGTGACTTCCTTAGATAATGTTGACAAGGTGACATTAGACTCCCCCTTATTAGAAAAACATCAACAAGAAATCAAATCTACCAAGGTTATGAACGCACAAGAATCTATGCAATTTCCCTTGATTATTGTACCTCCTAAGAGTCCTTTAATCCTTAGACCACCTGCCATTCCTTTAGAACCTCCCAAGGATCCTCTAACTCTTTACTCACCCTCACATCAATCCAAACTCATCCTTATCATTGAACCACCTAAGAACAACATTTTGCAGCAATCGAGTTACAATATCATTACTCATACATATAATACAAGGAACAATAAACAACCAAAACCCAATCCCGTTTCATTACCATTACCTCAACCTATCTTGCCTAGTGTTCCTCATTTTCCTTTACATAGTGGAAAGGAGTATGAACTCATTGAACAACTTAAAAATAATCCCTCTAGGATATCTTTGTGTGACTTTATTCAAGCCTTGCCTAGTTACCATAACATGCTTAAAAATTCTCTACAAAAATTTGTGGTCCCTCCTAGTGCACAACCAAATGATATAGCAGCTCTAATCCAAGGAATGAATGCAAACATTATTTTCCACCAAAGTGAGCTACCTCCTTTGCAAGTTCAGAAATAAAATGAAGCTTTCATGATAATAGCTATACATAATAGGATGGGGAGAAAGAAAACCCTTGTGGACAATCTCTCAACTCTTAATGTGTGTATTGTAATAATTTTGGATAAGCTTTTCATGGATAAATCAAGAATTGAACATGATTCCTTATCTATTCGAGGATTTGAAAATGTACGAAAGAAACCACTTGGTGTGATCACTTTTCCTATTATAGTTGGAAAGGACACATTACAAACTCATATCCATGTTATTCCTCTTGATATTTCATACAATCTTATTTTAGGAAGGTCATGGATTCATGAGATGCATGTGGTGCCTTCAAATCTTCATCGTATAATGAAGTATGTTTACAAAAAAAAAGTATAAACAATCAAAGTCGACCTTGAACCAAATAGTTGTTTAAACATTGAGAAAGGGAAGGAAAATCCTTTGAATACATTGAAACCAACTACACAATTGGAACTCATGCAAGAGAAAGAAAATAAAAACCATATTGAAGAAGTCACAAAGTTATTGGAAGATGTTTGGGGTTCCTTAGATTTTAGACTTATATTTAGGGGAGAATGTAAGATCATAACAAAAGAGTCTGAAAAGGGACAAGAAAAAGTGGTAATGTTAATAAAAAATTCAATATAATCTTCAAAAGAATCCACTTAAACCACCTTGGAAGAAAAGACAACATACATGGAAAACTTTTATGAAGTTGATTATGAAAAACCATTGAATCCAAAAGAAATAAAAAAGCTTTATGGACGAGGTTATGAACTTATGAAACAACTTGGGTATAGTGGAAAGGGATGTGGTGCTAGAGAAAAAGTTATTTGTGTCCCTATAGAGCCTAATACACAAAAAACCACTAGTGGTATTGGTTATTGTCCTTTGAAAGAAATGGAAGATTCAAAGAAATCCTCACTTAATATCAATTTCATGACATAAAACACTAATAATTGAATTTTTTTAGATTTTTCACCCTCTTGAAAAGGAGAGCACAAAATATCACAATCTAAATCTAGTCCACACAACCTAAAAACACCTGAATTATGATTAGATTTTGATTTATATTTGGATTATCCTCAAAAAGATGTATTAAATGAGGCTTATGGATGAAAAATAAGGTTGGAATTAAAGCATATAAAAGCCCAATTATTTAATAAAACCCTAGAAAAGTGTGAAAGTGTGTTACAACACTTTACAACACCCTAAATAAGGTATAATTAGGTTTATTTAGTTTACAAGGGCCCAAGACCTAATGTGAGTGAACGTTAAACACATTACAACACTGAGTCAAGGCATCATTAAGCTCAATTTTATAAAAAGGGCCCAAAAAAGTATGAAAATGTCATGTACAACATTTTTCAACACTACATTTAGCTCCCATTTTAGTGGGGCAGGAACTTGCTTCAAACTCACACTAAAGTAGATGAATTCACATCAAGAAGGGTCCAAGTGCACCAATGTCAATAGGACAGGATGACAATGATCAAGAGGGGTGATCAAGCCCCTAGGATCAATATCCCATGGAAAACCAACATAGGCATAAAAGAACACTCATGAAAATGATATAGATAGCATCATCAAGGAACAAGCATACATTTCCAAAGATAGAGAGAAAATAAAAAACAAAAAAAGGGTGGATGGATTAAGCTTTGATTGTTTGTCCAGTACAATGTGGATCAAATCTAGGTTGTTTTTCTTAAAAATCACGCTCACTCTAAGGCAATGGAACTCTAGGCCATCCTTTGGGTGAGTAATCCAAAGAGGTGAGACACATACACAAATGGCTAGTATGCATTCACACACATGTGTGAGTGGATATGGGAAAGTCATGCCTTAGATGGGATTCCCGTCAAACCATACCAAAGTTATACCTCCTAATAACTTGGATAAGGTGCCACACAACAATGAACTTTGAGCTTCATGAGGCAACAAAAGCTTCATATTCTTGGAACTCTTGAACAAACAAGACGGCTCCACGGGCATGCAAAGTATATTATGCAAGGTAGCCATATAACTGAATTTACAAATGCAAAAATAATGTAAAGGACATTCAAAGGAGTCTTTCTTAGTTCACGTAAGGTCTTTAATATAAATAATATTGTGCTTCATGTCTCCAAGAGAGGACCAATCAAATAATAGAAGATTCACAACTTAGGTTATGTAGTGTCTCACATCAAGCCATTAAGAGGAATTTAATATGCTAAGAGAGATCACAATCTTGAGAGACATCACAACCAATGTCACCAAAAAGTGAATCTTTTTTTGCATGAAGCAAGAAGACTACACCATGAAACATGAAAAAGAAAAATGCAAAAGAATAATGGCAATGTTTTCCCCCACTTTAAAGAAATTTCTAAACACCATGTTGTGAGCAACTACTTTAAAGTAGCAGATGATAAATGCTAACAATAAAGATGACATGAGAGCTAACTTGGAAAGTCTTATGCCAAGTCATATGTTTCCAAATGAAGCTACGTAATGAAAAGAACAAGGGGTTACTCCAAACACACAAAAGGGATCTATGGATTTAGGGTCAGTATGTTCCTGCTACAATGTTTTTAGAGAGCTCGAACTGCCATCATTCCCCAAATACTCATAGAACCAG
>VDFB02150278.1:0-25680 GCA_007258455.2 Sequoia sempervirens | reverse complement strand
TTCTTATACCCTTGTTGTTGAAGATATTTGTCTAACCTATAATACCAAGCCCTAGGGCTTTGTTTTTAGCCATACAAATCCTTTTTGAATTTGTAAACATAATCTTTGTTTTCAATCACCTTAAAACCTTCAAGTTACTCCATAAAAGCTTCCTCCTCCAAATATCCATTAAATTATAGATTTTACATCTATTTGATATACTTTGAAATTCTTATAAAATGAATATGAAAGAAACATTCTAATAGCTTCAAGCCTAGCAATGAGTACAAATGTTTCCTCAAAGTCTATACCTTCAACTTGATCATAACCTTTGCAAACTAATCTAGATTTATTTCTTATACCTTCCCATCTTCATATAGTTTGTTTCTAAACACCTATTTTTATCTTATTAAATTCTTATTATCAAGCCTTGGAAAAAGTTTCCAAGTCTGATTTTTCTCTATTTGACTAATTTCTTCTTTCATGGCTTCAATCCAACTTTCATCCTTACTAGCTTCTTCATAAGATTTAGGATCTATTTTAGATAGTAAAGAATACTTTACCTAATCTTGTTGAGAAATATTTCTTCTTGTCATGACACCATCAGATTTTTTCCTAATAATTTTCTTCTCAGAATGATCTCTTTTGATAAATTTGGGTGGTGCTTTTGGAGTAGTGATTGGTTTCTTCCACATAACAATCACTTTTCTCTTGTGACTCTTATATAGATTCTTATTTCTCTTCATAAATATCAACCTTTGGATATATGTCATCTTTGTGTAACTGTTGAGAGTAATCTTCACCCACTCCAACATTTACACTTTCAACTATCTTATGTAACCTTTTATTGTAGCACTTGTAGGATTTACTTGTAGATGAATAACCCAAAAATGTTCCTTCATCAGATCTTATCTCAAATTTACCCAAAGTGTCTTCATCCCTTTTCATAAAACCTTTACTTCCAAATATTTAAAATATTTCACAGATGCAGGTATGCCTTTCCATAACTCACATGGAGTCTTATCATGGTTTAATATCAACCATTCTCTATTGAGAATATAAACAAGTTTGAACTACTTCCTTCCATTATTTATTAGGCAGTTGGGCTTCATTCGACATTTTTCTAGCCATTTCCTAAACCATTTTGTTCTTTCTCTCAACAACTACATTTTGTTGAGGTGTTCTAACTATAGAAAAATGCCTTTTGATTCCATGTTTTTCATAATACTTGTTAAATTCATGAGAAGTGAATTCTCCACCTCTTTCTGAACTTAAACATTTAATTCTTGAACCAATCTCATTTTCAACCATAGCCCTAATAATTTTGAACCTTTCTAAAGCTTTAGATTTATCTTTAATAAAAGTTACCCATGTCATTCTTGAATAATCATCCATTAACAACATGAAATACATTTCTTCATTGATGATTTTGGTTCTAGTTGGTCCACAAAAAATTGTATGTATCAAATCCAAAGGCTTTGAAGTTTAATATTCTTTTTTCTTGAATCTAAACCTCTTTTGCTTTCCTTCAAGACATTCTTTACCAAAAGTACTTGTTGGTTTTCCAATATTAGGCATATGCCTAACTACATTCTTCTTGCTAGCTTTCACAAGATGGTCAAAGTTAATGTGACCCATCCCTTTGTTTCATAATCAACATTCATCAGTTTTCCATAACAAACACCTTCCTCTTTTCATCTCTTTCAGATGATACAAGTCACTATCTGTTCATCTTGACTCAACAAGTCTACCAGAGCTAGCCTTCCTTATCTCACATCCACTTTCATGAAATAACAAATTGTACCCTTTTCACACATTTTGGGAACACTAAGCAAGTTATGTTTTAACCTTTCTACATACAACACATCTTGAGCATTAGTCTTACCATCTATCCATAGCATACATTTTCTAATTATCTTAGTAGTAGTATTATCACCAAACTTGATTGTACTGCCATCCTATTTCTCCAAATTGGTGGATTTTCTCTTATCTATAGTCATATGAATAGAGAAACCATTTTCAATCACCCAAGGATTGCCTTGTCCCTTGGCATGAAAGGTTGTTTGGACTATCATTGATTCTTCATTCTTAATTTTAGTCTTCTCTCTCCAATACCTCTTAGGATTTTTCTTCTTTTCCTCAAAGTTTTGTGTAGATTGTTTCTTTTCTACAAGGGGTGCAAATTATTTTTGTCAACTTGCATGATCATGAGAAAACCTATTTTTCCTAGGAGAAGAAAACACCTTTTTCTCCTATCTAGGAGGTTGTGTAAACTTAATTTGACAAAAATTATCAATGTTCCCATAGTTATTACAATATACTTCAGTTAGAGCATTTAGAGAAGCAAAAAGATTATTTCTTACAAAATTATGTCTATCATTCCTCAGAGGTCTAATCCTACAATCTATAGTTTTATGTCCATACTGATTACATGAAAATAAATAACCATGAAAAGCGTATTTAAACCTGGTTTGTCTTGCATGTTGGCTTTTGAATCTCCTCTTTGGACTGTGCACTTTAATAAATCCATCATCTAATTTCTTGGGATCTTCAGTCTTCTTATCCTTCATGGGAAATTCATACTTCTTGGAATCTTCATTGCATGCTTTCACATGCTTTGTTCTATAATTATCTTCAACTTTAAAATTATCACATAAATTAGCATATGCACTAATAGTAGGACACTTCCCTTGTTCAAAACTGAGACTATACTTTTCTTTTGGTAGCTTTTGTGAGTTAATTAACTCTCCAAGAATATCTAAACCTCCTTTCAGCTTCAAACCTCTATCAATATGCACTTTAGCCTTTTATAATTCCTTTCTCGAAGAGACAATTTCAACCTCTAGTTTTTGATATTCTTCTAGTTTATTCTTCACATCCAGACTAGTCACTTGTACAATTATCTTTGACTCTTCCAACTAAAACTTAAGGTCTACAACAAGTTTCTCAAATTCTTCAATCCTTAACTTGTACTTCTCATTTTGTTTTCTTTCATCTCTCAAATATTCTAAAGCAGAGACTAGTTCACCTTTCAAATCTACCTCACCTTCTTCTTCCTCTTTAGATTCTTCACATTCACTAATTTATTCAACCATAAATTTATATTCACTTGCTTCATCAACTTCACTTGCAAAAGAGAAATAATCTAAAGAACCAATTTCTTTATCTACATAAAGACTCTTCTTCTTTTTACCGTAGTTTCTCCTTTTATATTTCAAGGATTCTTGATTCCTGGTTCATTTAATGGATATTTTGAGGCATAATGACCTACTTTACCACAGTTAAAACATTTGAAAGGAAGCTTACCTTTATATTTTCTAGTGCCCTTCTTCAAATTTTTGACAAAGTTTGCTTCTTCATTTGAATTGGTATTAGATTTTAAATCATCTTAAATCTTCTTGATTTTGGAGGTTTTCAATGCAACTTCACTCTTTGTTGAGATAGTATTCCCATTCCTCATTTTATATGCAATTAATGACCCAAATAGTTCATCCATAGAAAACTTATCTATATTTTTAGCTTCTTCTATTGCAGAAACTTTAGAATCAAACCGTTGTGGAAGCAGCCTTAAGAACTTCTTTACAACAACCTTGTACTCAATATTATCACCTGGGCCTTTGATTTCATTCACCAACTCATCTACTCTAAGCAAGTATGCTGCAATATTTTCTTCATCTTTCATCTTAAGAATCTCAAACTTTCCTCTATGAGTTTGCAACTTTTCTTGTTTCACTTTACCATCACCCTCATAGATAATGTTTTGTTTCTCCCATAATTCTTTAGTAGATTGATAATTCATGAATTTAACTAATTTAGTATTGGATAAACCACATAGAATAGAACTTTTAGCTTTGGCATTGAATTCACAAGCTTTCTACTTAGCTACATCATGGGAAGTTGTTGGTGCTTTATAACCATCTACTACAAATTGCCATACATCAAATCCAAGAGAAATTAAATAAGTCTCCATTCTTATTTTTTAGAAAGCATAATTTGTTCCATCAAATAGAGCCGCTTTCTTTGAAAAGGATCCTTCTTGTCTAGCCATATTTTTATTGAAATTACATCTACCTTAAGTTGATTAAACTTTCTTCAAGGAACCTTTCTCTAATACCAATTTTTGAAAGAACACCAATACAATGAGAGGGGGGTGAATTAGTGTATGCAAATTTTTACGACATTAAATTTGCATAAAATATATAAGCTCACACATAAAAATCACACACACAAGAAGACATCATATATACGTGGAAAACCATAGAAGGAAAAGATCACAGTGAGAAAAGTTTCTTGACTCTACTACTCAAATCCAACCTCAAAATATAAATATTACATATGTTTTCTGAGCACCCACTTACAAGTACATTTACACCCAAGACAATGTTTTGAGGCACCAACCTCTTTGTATAGTGAACACCAAAAACAATGTTTTGAGGCACCAACCTCCTGGTACACTATACATCAAATTGAGCACCAACTCAATCTTTTTGAGGTACCTACCTCTGTAACATTACAAGTTTATATATGTTGATACTGATTCTTCTTCAACTTGAGAACACACCTTTTAAATTCATCATTCTGAACTCACTTCTTTTGTTCTTCCACTTTCTCACAACAACTACTCACTCACATATCCCATGCACTATTTTGTTAGCCTTATTTCCCTTTCTTCACCTCTAGCCATATACTATCATGTCTCAAAATTTCATGCTGCTTGCATTTGCTTTATGTGGAACTGATATATGAATAAATGTGTGTGGTAGAATAAATAATAAATAATATGTGTTTGGGATCTATTTTCTTGCGGGTTGAGATTTCTCGCTAACCCACAAATGTATGGCTCAAGCTATGGATGCATATTGAATCAAAGAAATTAAAAATTGCATTTTAAGTATTCCCCAAAGAAAATTTTTGTGTAGCAAACTGGTTGAGCTGAAGTTTTTAGTTTTTAAAGAAACTATTATAAAAAAATCAAGGAATGACCTTCCTATGGAGGGAAAAGACTTCCCCATAGGTCGCAACTTGTGGAGAGGACATTGCCATCCATAGGCAGCACACCTTTGGGATGGTCATCACCTCTCCGCAAGCCTTTAACATTAATTGAACCTTGTAGACCATGATATTACTGCTTTTGATGATGTCTTCTTTTATGTGAGATTTGATGCATTTCGTAAAAGCCTTTAAAGCATTTAAAAATTCTATGATTTCTTTTGCAAATCATTTCATGGCTATGTATATTAAGTTAGACATATATATATATGTGTGTGTGTGAGAGCATATAAATGTATATACCCCACTGTATATTTGGTATAGCATTTTATTTGATTAGATATTTAATTCTATTTGTAAACTTATTCTTTATATAAATGCAAGTATGTTGTTTAGACAAGTGCCCATTTGAATTTTTAAATATAAATCTGATTTTAGATAGAATCATTTAAATTGGAGTTGTTTATTGAGAATTAATTGTTAGAGTTTTTTCACTCAATTTGAAGGACATTTAAATGTATATATTTTCTATTTATGATTGGAATATTAGTAAATTGTTTGAATTTCGTTAATTGTTGGATGCAAGTTAAATTTATACAACTTATTTTTTTATGGACTGTTTCGCTTGTAAATATAGATATAAATACAAACCAATATAACAAACTTAGAGATAAAATGTGTTTTTGAAAGAATTCTTTGATAAGTGCATGCTTGATACGTAAACAACCTTATGAGATACTATGTTATATTTATTCTTTCTATGAGATTACTTCCAAAATAGGATGCCGAATGTGGGCTCTCAAAAAGACGGTAATTTACCTTTTCTAAATTACCATTTTATTATTATTGCTAGGCCAAGCTATTATACCAGTGAAATAGATGGTTTGAAAAGCCTAGAATTTATATTATATATGTCTCTACCACATCCTATATGCGAGTACTATGTTATTCTATATTAGGAGTTGCATATAGGCATCAGGCACACATAGAGAGATTCCCTCCTGCTTTTACTGTTCTAGGTTGCTAGGCTCATGTAGGGTCGATGGTTTCTTTGTGTTAGGAAGAAACCCAGTGAAGTGTTGTACTTCATAGTTGGGTAGAAAAGGTGCCTTAACCTCACTCTTGGCCTTGGCTTGTGGAAGACCTTTAGAGTCATGATGGTTGGGGACATAAATTATTATATTATATGGATACACTTCTTTGTATTATTCTTGTATAGCTTGCTTAGCCAATCTATAAATGTAACTTATCTTCTTAGATGCATTTGATGTATTGATGTAAACTTATACTTGTAACATTGAAACATATGTAATGTAACACTCTACAAGTGTATGAGATTCTAAATCACTAGTGTAACTTTCGTTAGAGAATTTCTTAAATATTTTATTTAATATTCTTAAATTACTTTCCTTATTTCGAATATGCTTTGCTATTGGAATATTATTTTTGGTATGTGAGTTTGACGAGATTTAAATTTGGTATTAGAGCCCAAGGTTCATCTCTGGGACCTATGTGCTCGCCATTTTCTATTCCCATCCAACATTATGAGAGTCTAATGTTGGAATTCTTGTGCTAGGATGGCACATCTTAGAATGATTTCCAGGAAATAAGTCATTGGGAATGAACCCTATCTCAAGGCCAAAAAGGAAAAGGAAGCCATTGTTCTCATGATAAAGGGGAAAAATACGAACAATGACATTTGGTTAAGGGATACGAAAACTATGAGTCATGCCCTCTCTTGAATCAGTCAAGAGAAAAGAAGGATGAGGGATGAAGTCAACATCAATCGTCTGCCTTCAGTCTCTCCAACCAAGTCATAATCTTTGCCACTATCTAGGGATATGCCCTCTGAATATAGTGTGACTCTTGTCATGTTGTTTAGAGATCCTCAAATTCCTTCTTTGGCTGAAATAATTGTAATTTCCTCAAGTGATGAATCAGAGGAGTATGCACAAGTGCACACACCTCCCAAAGATGTAACCCCCAAGTTTGAAGAGGAACAGGAACCATAAGAGTTTCCCTTATCCGAAAATGATATTTAAAATTTTATGTTTTGGAAAAACAAGAACTTCTATATGGAATAAGGATGTAAGAATCCAAAAGTAAATAAAATGAGACTTTGTAAATATTGTGGGAAAATTCAATGATATTTGTGTTGATTGATATGAAATATAATACAAGTAGTTTTTAGGAATAACCTTCCATTATGAATGCAATTAGAATTTTAGAAGACTTGTTTGTCTGAGCTAAGATGGATGTTCTAAGAGAAAGGATGTCTACAATGATAATGGTATTAAACTAATATGAGTAAGCTGATTATTAAGCAATGCCTTTTATTTCCTAATCAAGATGTGAGTGTGAATCCATGTGATCTTTGGTCAATATAAGTTAAGTTGTCTTAAGGACCTTCGATATGGACCTAGGACAAAAGTTTCTCAAATAAGTTACCATGAGTAGCCTTATTGACAAGGCAAGAGTTATTGATATTGTGGAACCTTGTGAGTCATATATGCTAGATTTATATTAATGGTATTTATAATTATGTACTTGGTGAGAGTAATGCATCATGTGAGTTATGCACTTTGCATATATTGAGCAAGAAATGCACTTATGATTGCTTCATATTTGGTGTGAGTAATGCACTCGAGCTTGTTTCAATTTTGTGTTAGAGATTGTATACTTACCGTGTGCGAGTTACACACTTGAATAATTATTGTTTCACATCTCGTGTATGTGTGTAGTATGCTTAAGTAAATTATTGTCTTCATGCGAATGATGCACTTGGAGACTATACTCATACTTTGTATGAATGTGAACCTTATGTAAATTATTGTGTGAAGTGGTGTATTCCTATAAGTGGGAATTGGTAATCCCTCTTTGTTATCAGAGTGAGGTGTTTAGATACCTTGGGTTGTGGATGTTTTCTAGTGTATGAATTTGTGTGATATTGCATGGTGATTGAGATTCCCTTGAATGGGATACAAATTTTGTTGTTTGGCATCTTTAGTGATGTTGGATAGTTAAGTAGAATGGATCTCATGTTTGGTGTTACTAGAGTCTTAGATGACTCATTGTTTTCCATGATTGAATGTGTTCTCTTACTTACCTCAGATCTTGGAATCTAGGTATAGTTTAGTTGTTGAAGTGATCAACCCAAGATGTTCAATTTGAAACACCAAATAACCTCCACAAGAGATATAGAGAAGAAAAAATGGAAGATGCTATTCCACCAAACAAGGATTGCAATATGATACAATATGATCAATGCAATACAATACAATGCAAAATATGCTAGAGATGCCTTGCTTATAAAGGAAAGGATGAGAGATAGGATAAGACAAGATCATGACAAGTTTCTTAATCCTATAACATGAGAAAATTAACTCATAACTACCTAGGAAAGTGTAAAGTCTAGATAAGAAAACTAAGACTTCTAGAAGATACAACTAATATCCTAAGTAAACTTAACATGTGAATTAAGTCCCCTAAGTCCCTAGTAAAGGAATAAACTAGGTACAAGACTTATTCACACCAACACCCCCCCTTAAGTGAAAATTAGGGAGGAAAAAACCAATGCAAATATGAAAAAATATGGGTCTAGACAACAAGGCCTGATGAGGTACCCATGTACAAAACAAAAAAATCTCATAAGCGGAGAAAAGGAGAAAAACCCTATGGGAGAAAACTCCTCTCCAAAAGAGAGAAAAAGATACAAAGAAAGATAAAAAATAATGAAGGAAGGAGGACTCCTAAAGATCCCCTAAGGACAACCTACTTCACCCCAAGAATCAATCGCAATTGAAGATAACAAGGTGATGCCAAAGGCTTAGTGAAGATGTCTGCAACCTGCTATCTATAGGAAAATACTCCAAGCTGGGAACACCATCCTAGATGAGCTACCTGATGAAGTGCATGTGAATCTTAATATGCTTAGTATGTTGATACTCCACTGGGTTGTGAGAGATTTGAATGGCACTCTGATTGTCACACCAAAGAGTAGTGGGCTGAGTGGAAGGGAATCCAAACTCAGTCATCAATTGTCGAAGCCACAAAACCTCTTGACTAGCCAACACTGCACCTCGATACTTAGCCTCTGCCAATGATAATGCAATAGAAATCTACTTCTTGCATGACCATGCAATCAAACTAGAACCAAGGAAAAAAAAAGCCAAAAGTAGACTTCCGATCATTGACATAACCAACCCAATCTAAGTCAGTGAAGCCCACAATTTGAGATTCAACTGAAGTGTAGTGAATTCCAAAATGAGTAGTTCCCTGAATGTATCTCAAGATACACTTGGTGGCCTTCCAATGACTCTCATAAGGCTCCTGTGAGAAGTGAGAGACAAGTCCAACTACAAAGGAAATATCAGGATAACTATGTGTCAAGTACAAAAGACTTCCAACCAACTATCGATACAAGGTAGGATCAACTGTAGGAGTAGTGCAACTGGTAGACAGTACAATGCATGACTGGAATGGAGTAGGGGTAGGCTTGCAATAAGCCATGCCAAACCTTTGAATAAAATCAAGAGCATACTTTTGTAGTAAAATGAAGATCCCTTCAGAAGTCTGATGAACTTGAAGACCAAGGAAGTAATGCAAAAGACCAAGGTCAGTCATATCAAATCACTTCATCAATGCTCATTGTGTACTCTAAATCATGGAAGTAGAACTCCCAGTGAGAATCAAATCATGCATGTAGAGTACAAGTATGAGTAGATCCTCTCCATGTCTTTGAGTATAAACTATAGGATCAGAATGGTAGCGAGTGTAGCCAAAAGCAAGCAAGAAACTATCCATCTTCTCATACCAATCCTAGGGGGCATGTTTGAGACCATACAATGAATGGTGAAGCTTGCAAACTAGTGAAGGGTTTTACACGAAACCTGGTGGCTGCCCCATATAGATATCCTCATGAAAATCCCCATGCAAGAAAGCACTCTTCACATCCATCTGATAGACCTACCATCCCTGTGATGCAACTATAGCAAGGAAAAGGCATATAGAATCCATCTTGGCAATAGGAGAAAAAGTCTTGGAAAAGTCAATTCCTTCAACCTGAGAAAACCCCTTTGCAACAAGACGAGCCTTGTACTTATCAATGGAACCACCAGTTGCATACTTGGTATGATACACCCACTTGCACTGAACCAACTTTCTTCCCTTAGGAAGAGGCACAAGATCCCAAGTATGATTCTTCATCAAAGAAGAATACTCATCAGCCATAACACTATGCCACTCTAGAATACCTGAAGCATCTGTAAACTTTTGAGGATAATCTAAAACTGCATGACTCAAAAGATTGATTCCTAAAGTCTAAGAACAAGTGTGGCGAGCCAACAAGAGGACCAGCCTCCTCAAGAGTAACTCAAGCCCATCGTAGCCTAAACTGAGGAGGAGGTGCATCAAGACCATCATCAAAATCTTCCTCAAGTAGCAAAGCATCATCAACTGAAGAAGAATGAGTAGGTTGTGATGAAGAAGTCAAAGGAGAATTTGACTGGGTGAAGGTCTTAGAAAACTAAACATCATGACAAAAATGAACCTCGTGTGTGTCAGGATGAAACAATCTTTATGCCTTCACATCCTCACAATAGCCAACAAAGATGTATCACTGACTCTTCTTCTCCATGGATTTACACCAACCATCTAGAATGAATGCCCAAGCCTCACTACCAAATACTCTAAAGAATGATACATTAGGCTTGTGATGAGGCTAAGCCTCCTCAGGGGTCATATTCCACACTACCTTGTGGGGCATATGGTTTTGAATATAGTTGGCACAAATGAGAACTTCGGCCCAAAATGAGGGAGCCATGGACCTCGACTGAATCATACAATTGGCCATTTTCCTGAGATTCCTATTCTTTCTCTCCACCACACCATTCTGTTGAGGAGTGTAAGGAACTGTGTGCTAATGAAGAATACCATGCTCAGCAAATCAGCAGAATGCGATTGACATGCATACCATGTGTAGGGAGAAGCTGCGAGTTTGCGGTGAGGACTTTATGCCTTGGATGCTTTAAGAAAACCAAGGCCTATATTCGATTAGGGGAAAATCATCAATGAATGTTAGCACATACTTAGCCCATAAAAAAGGAGGAGTTGGGAATGACATGAGATCACTATGGACCAACTCAATGGGTGTGGTTGAACATGTAGCTTGACCCTTAGGAAAAGGATCTTGATGTTGCTTTCCAAGAACACAACCTTGACAAACACCATCTATGCAAGTGATCTTTGGAAGACCAACCACTAAGTTATGTGCTTGCATTTGTTGAAGATATCTATAGTTCAAGTTCCCAAATCTTTCATGCCAAAGATTGTTCATCAAATCAGCATGAGCAACAAAGTAAGAGCCCAATGAAGACTCAAAGCCATCAAATCGATACAAATGGTTCTCATGATCAACTATCCCTTGGCCCTTAGGATCTGCAAGTACATCCTAATAGTCACATTTTGTGGGTAGAATCAATTGTCTTCCATCTCAGAATGAAAAATATGATATATGGAAAGTAGATTCGCTAAAATATCAGGAACAAGAACATCCTCAATGCACCCATCTAGCATCTGAATGGAGCTTGTCCCCAAAATTGGAATCTGTGAAGAGTTCCCAACTACAATATGAGAAGTATGAACAATGGAATCAAGAAGATCATGTGAATCAGTCATGTGATGTGAAGCACCTGAATCAAGAATCCAACTATCTTAAGATGAATGAATGGCCCATTCTGAAAGAGCTTGCCCTTTTCCCATGGAAGAAGGCTTAGCCTCTAAAATGTTGTGCTTCTTCATAGCTTCCTCCAAGGCTTCCAATATCTTAAAACAACAAGTTGCATCATGCCTAGTTTTTCCACAAAATGAACAAGGATCTCCTTTCTTTTCTTGGACTTGGAAGAAGAATCTCCAGAGGTAGAAGAAGGAGATGAAGTGGACTTCAGATTGTTCTTCAACTTCGGTTTGGAGGGATTCTCACTTCCTGAAGATGATTCTGCTTTGAAATTCTTCTTATTCTTTCCTTTACCCTTGGATGATTGAGCCATTAGAGCATGATTCTTTGAATTAGGTAGGGCATCCAATTGAATCAACTTTGCCTCTTCCCTTGTAAGATGCTCACAAAACAACTCAAAAGAGGGAATTTTGTAATCTTTCCCCATGGCATCCATAGTTGAATAAAAAGTAGAAGAAAACACTTGATAAGGGCCCTTTAACTTAGACCGAATCAAGAAGATACATTTATCACTAGATATATCATGCCCACATCCTTTCAATTGTGACAAAATCATCTTGAATTGTGCAAGGAAATCTTGAATTGAAGGAAATGCATCTAGAGAGAGTGATTGTAGATCTTCTTGAAGTTGCAAGGATCTGAAATGATTTTTTTTACCATAAAAGTCTTCAATTTTATCCCAAACATTCTTAGGTGTTTTACACTCTGAAATATGAAACAACAAGTTATTAGATACATGTAAGCCAATGAGCCCTTTTGCTTCATCCATTTTACATCTATGGAATTTTTTTCATAATCCCTTGTAAATTTAGGTTGTTCTATATCTAACATTGGCCATAGACCCTTAGATGGAAACAATTGAGTCATTTTTAGCTTCCATGTATGATAATTGTGTGGAGTGAGTGGTTCAATTTTCCTTAGATCCACCATGAACACAAAAAGAAATAAGACAATGCGACACTTAAATTGTGCCTTTCACCCCCCAGAATGTATTAAAACTCAATTTACAACCCCCCAACAAATTACAATTAAGAAATTGTGCAATTTGTACAAGTGACAAGCACAAATCAACGGTTTATTACACATGGTGAGTTTTACAATTTTCAAAAAAAGAGCTTGCCAAAACTCAAAACAGAGGTTACAAATAGATTCCTTATGATTTTTTGAGAAATTTCAAAAAAAAAATTCCAAATTTTGACTTCCTTTGCAAAAGTTATGCCAATGACAAGCAATAAATGCACTTGTACCTTCAAGATGAAAAAATTGGCATAAAATTTCAAAATCTAGAAAAATCACCTACACCACTATGAAGTTTGTCGAACCAAATTTTCAACGATATCTTGTTTTCAAAAATCTGACATCGTGGCAAAAAGTTATGTAAAATTGAAAAAAAGGCCTGTTTTAGGCACCTTCAATGCTAACAAAGGACAAAAATTAAGACTAACTGGGTGCAAAAAATAAGCCCTTGGGGGCTGGCACCTGGTTCTCCACATGACCTTGCACTGGGCGGCTGAAAAAAATAGGTGGTTGTACTAATTGCTAGCAGTCTCCAAAGACCTGGTCACATGCACGGTTTTCAAGTGGCGGTTGCAGCTAACATTTACTGTTGGTGGTTTGGGGGTGGTTAAATCACTGCTCACCTAGTGGTTACTACTAGCGGTGAACTCAAATCGCCCACTTGGTAGTTTACCATGTGACCACTCACCAATGGTTCCAAACCCTGCAGTTGCCTTTGATAAGCTGCTAGTGGCTTAGGGAAAGTCCGTAGACTATAAATGTTTGTGAGCCCCCTTCTATGTGCAACGCTTAAAGCGCTTTTTCAAATCAAGCGCTTAGCGCTTAAAAGAAAAATTATATTTTTTTTTTGAAATTTTTTCAAAACAAAAAAAATACCACTGGATAATGTCCAAAAATTTATTTTTGAAAATTTCTAATAATGAATGTCGTACCTTCGCAAGACTCCACTAAAAAATTTTTGCCCCAAAAACAACTTTTTCCGAATATAGGAAAATTATATGTCAAAATTCTCGTAAACATCCACTTAGACGCAATGGAAGGCTTAGTTTTTTCCAAAAATGCTCCTATAAAAAGTTGTTCACCAGATCTAAGCTCCAAACCCTTATTTTCCAAAGTTACAAATGGTAATGAAATTGAGTGAAACAAAAGCCAAATTTGACTTTTTCAAGCCTCTTGGATGCACTGGGATAGCCTAAAATACTACCACTATAGCCAAAAGCACTGGAATCACCAGATCTCACCAAAATGCATGCATGCAATATAGGATACAAGAAACTCAAATCACAATAGAAATTGATGGAATCTCTCTAATGAAAAAATGGAAGGGGCTTGCCAGATTCAAAGCTCTAATACCATGTTGAAGTGATCAACCCAAGATCTTCAATCTACAACACCAAATAACCTCCACAAGAGATAGAGAGAAGTAACAATGGAAGATGCTATTCCACCAAACAAGGATTGCAATAGGATACAATATGATCATTGCAATACAATACAATGCAAAATATGCTAGAGATGCCTTGCTTATAAAGAAAAGGATGAGAGATAGGATAAGGAAAGATCATGAAAAGTGTCTTAATCCTATCACATAAGACAACTAACTCATAACTACCTAGGAAAGTGTAAATTCTAGATAAGACAACTAAGACTTCTAGAAGATACAACTAATATCCTAAGTAAACTTAACATGTGAATTAAGTCCCCTAGGTCCCTAGTAAAGGAATAAACTAGGTACAAGACTTATTCACACCAACATTAGTATTGGACTCCCTCTCTTGTGACTATAGTTAGTCATGTAGTTCATGTGTTATGTAACTTGAGAAATTTGATATTTTATTTTATTTTGGATTAATTTACTAAATATTGTCAAGGCCAACATTGAATTTTTATTTGTGTTTATAAGTATAGCCATCAAATTTTCAATACTTTTTTTATCTTGTGACCATTGTGGTCATGCGTGAATTAATGTTGAAATTGTGCACATTTTATGCCTTATTGTTGAAATCAGATTTTTCTTTTCCTTGGTTTGTTTTACTTTCTAAATGGTGGCTATGCTAGAATGTTTTAAATTACTAGTCAAGTTTTGTGTTATGTTCTCTATCGTTTCCATGATGGACCTCTGATAGATTGTATGAGGGAGTAGACTATGGAGAATATATGAGATTTGGTGTGTATGATACTAGAGTTGATGGATTAAAATTCCTTGATTCGTTGTTAGATGCAAGTGTTTATTGTGTGAAATGTTGAGAAATTTTTGAAATAATTGGTGTTGCTATGGATCTATTGATGTGAGTATGTTGCCGATTAGTGTGGTCATCATGTCTAGATAGTAAAAAAGGATGTGAAATGGAATTTGAGAATATGCTTAAAGGCTGACTCCTAATTATTTATATGTCCATGAGATATGTGATAAATTGTATTGTATATGATGAACTAACAGGTAAAGGTAGAAAGAAAGTTGAGAAAACAAAGTAGTGGTGAAGTGGACTTCAATTAAAGATGGATAAATAGAGATATAAGGATAAAAAATTCTAAATGATAAACATAAGACAAGGAATAAGTGGTAGAAGATAAGATAACAAGATACAAAGTAACACAAAAATGGTAATTGGAAAAGAATTAGAACAGTTGTGATGAAGAATGAAAAATGATGATGTGTGGTAAGTCAGGATTGTTACAAGGTAGTGAATTAAATTGTGGAATTTTGTAGTAACCCAGAATAGAATGGAAGAATGAAAGACTAAAATGACAAGATAATAATACATGGAGCTGAAGGTGAGAAGAAAACCTTGAGACAAGGAGATTTGTGTGGAAATGAGAGGAAAAGATAAGATTGGAAGAGTTGATTGAAGTTTGATAGATAAAGAGTATTGCTAAAAAAAATGGATAAGAAAAGTGTAGTAGAACTAAAAAAGGATAAGAAAGTTACTGGAAGGTGTTTAACTAGAATAAACCAATAGTTGGTAATGGAAGTAAAACTAGAAGATAGAGAAGGATGAATATAGATTGGTTAAGAAATATATAATAAAATAAGATGAAGCTATGATTAAGGCACTAAAACATAAAGAACAGATAGTTCAATAAATGAAGATACGGATGTTGATAATGATAGAAATGAGAGAAGTGCAAAGAAGGATGCATGGAAAGTTCAAATCAAAACTATCAAAGGAAAAATGGATAACAAGAGTCTTAGTCTCTAAGGAGTTGTATGCACGATGGTTGTTTCTTAACCTAGTGGGTGCACCATTGGAGATTTGTTTACTGTTTTGAGATCTCAACCTAGTCTTGGATAGGGGGGTTTTTTTTCTTAGACATGTGTTTTTCCAAAATTGTGATACTTAAATTATGCTTGTATGTGTCTATGATGGACTATGATTTATGCCTTGTCTAGTGGGCATAAAAAGTGTGATTAATTTTCTTATGCTTGAATGTTGTGATGTCATGCTCTAGAAAACAAGCCATATGTCACTTGGATGTAATTACATGGTAATTGTACCATGTGTTGTTATATGCATAAGTCTAAGAAGATGCTTTGTGTTTCTAGTGTGCATGATTGGCATACTTTTCAGTATAGGGTCCAGTGAGACTAGTATTTGGTGGATAGTGCCACTTGGGAAAAATGTAGAGGATATTGATAGATCTTTTTCTACATTTGAGATTTTAGCATATTTTTATTTCTGCAAATTATGACTTATTATATATATATTGTATGTTTAAGACTATGTTATGTAGATTTTTGTAATAAGATATCAAGACAATGTCTCTTCCAAGTGGGAAAGGATGTCACATCTCAAACTTTGATGCTGCTTGCATTTGCTTTATGTGGAACTAATATATGAATAAATGTGTGTGGTAGAATAAATAATAAATAATATGATATTTTGAAAGATGAAATAAGTGAATGTTTATTTTATTTTAGAAAAGATGAAATGCAATGAATATTGATTTATTTTGAAGTGATGCAAAATAGAAAGTGTTATTTGAAATAATAAATTATATTGCTTCGATTTGTATTTTCTTGTACACTAATCTATTAATTAGTGTTTGAGTTTTCATGAGTTGCAGGTTGTCGAAAACCAAGAGTGTGGTTAAGGTAGAGGAGGTTAGCTACCTATCAGGGTTAAGATGGAATGGTTTCTCTCGCACACACATAAACACTTAGTAACATATAGTTGCATTTAGGATTTTATTTAGTTAATTATTTCTATTGTTCTTACTCTATAGTGATTATTTAAATTAATTAGTGGTAAATTAAAAGTGCATAGAAATAAAAGAATTAGTTTATTTTATTTTAATTATTGATTTCATTTGAAGATTTTTTTGATATTTATTTATTATTTTCGAGGATAATTGTGTTGCATGGAAAATAAATCTTGTTTTCTTCTAAAAATTAGATTTATTAGATGAACTTGAAATAAATCTTGGAAAAGATGTTAAATTTAGAAAACAAAACAAAAAAACAAAGCAAAAATAAAGATGGGAAAAAGTGAGAGAAAATAATAAAAGATAATAAAAACTCTTATTCTTGCAACTAGAAGATTCATTCTGAATTCTAGATTCATTTCCTCTATTTTTCATTCTACAAAAACAATAACTCATAGTAGAATAGGGAATTTAAGAAAAATAGAAAAGAATAGTGGAAAGACAAGAAAAACGAGAAAGGAGCCAAATTAGGAAAGCATTTATTCAGGTTTTTAAACAATTTCTCTTATGATAAAACTTTTGTTTGAGAAAATAAATGATTGGAAAAGAAAAATCTATTTTTATGAAAGGATAAATCTCTTTATTTATTTCATTTGATTACATCAATTGTAGTTATGCATTCAACGATTAGTCACCAATCTTCATACAAATCTTCTGTATGAGAAATGAGTATTGGCTTAATAAAACTATATATTTTTGTTTCTAATATAGATGAACTACATTCTATTTGTATTTGATGACTATATCCATCCATTTCATGCATTTAATTTAAGAATCTCCAAACTTGAAAAGTTTGGAATAGAGTTGGAACTAGAGAGAATTAAATTTTATGCATATTTTATATATTTCAAGCGATTGAGTCACCCAAGACCAATATCTAAAGACCATTGAATGCGTTGGATTTAGTAAAAAGTTGAATTGAATGGATCACTGATCAAATTGATTGTTCAATTGGAATTCTTTTATTTCAAATCTTTTCTAAACTGTCTTTCAAAGAAATTTGATATTGGATTGACTGGTAGAGGTGCATGTAAATTGATTGGTTCCTCATTTTAAATATGCATTTGGGATCCAGTTTCTTGTGGGTTGAGATTTCTCATTTACCCACAAATGTATGGCTCAAGCTATTGATGTATACTGAATCAAAGAAATTACGAATTGCATTTTAAGTATTCCCCAAAGAAAATCATTGTGTAGCAAATTGGATGAGCTGAAGTTTTTAATTTTTAAATAAACTATTATAAAAAAATTAGGGAATGACCTGCTTGTGGAGGGAATCAACCTCCCCACAGGACACAACCTATGGAGAGGACACCTTTGGGATGGAAATCACCTCTCCCCAAGCCTTTGATAGGAATCGAACCATGTAGACTATGATATTGTTGCTTTTGATGATGTCTTCTTTTATGTGAGATTCAATGCATTTGGTAGAATTCTTTAAATCATTTAAAAATTCTACAATTTCTTCTGTAAATCATTTCATGGCTGTGTATATTAAGTTAGACATATATATAAATGTGTATATATATGTGTGTGTAAGCATATAAATGTATATCCCCTAATGTATATTTGGTATAGTATTTTATTTGATTAGATATTTAATTCTGTTTGTAAACTTATTCTTTTTTTAATACAAAATACATGAATATACATGAACATATATATACATATACATTTATATATATATGTATATGTATATATATATATATGTATACATATACATATACATATACATATACATATATATGTATATATATATATATATATATATGTATGTATGTATGCAAGTATGTTGTTTAGACAAGTGCCCATTTGAATGTTTAAATATAAATATGATTTTAGATAGAATCATTTAAATTGAAGTTGTTTATTGAGAATGAATTATTGGAGTTTTTGCGTTCAATTTGAAGGACATTTAAATGCATATATTTGCTATTTATGATTGAAATACTAGTAAATTGTTTGAATTATGTTAATTGTTGGGTGCAAGTTAAATTTAAACAACTTTTTTTCGTGTGGATTGTTTCACTTGTAAATATAGATATAAATACAAACCAATATAACAAACTTAGAGATAAAATGTGTTTCCAAAAGAATTCTTTGATAAGTGCATGCTTGATATGTAAACAACCTTATGAGATACTATGTTATATTTATTATTTCTATGAGATTACTTCTAGGACATGATGTCGAATGTGGGCTCTCAGACACGGTAATTTACCTTTTCTAAATTACCATTTTATTACTATTACTTGGCCAAGCTACTATATCTATGAAATAAATGGTTTGAAAAGCATAAAATTTATATTATATATGTACCTGCCACTTCCTGTATGTGAGTAATATGTTATTCTAGTTTAGGAATTTCATATAGGCATCAGGCATGCTTTGAGAGATTCCCTCTTGTTTTTATTGTTCTAGGTTGCTAGGCTCCTCGTGTAGGGTCAGTGCTTTCTTCATGTTAGGAAGAAACCTGGGGAAGTGTTGTACTTCGTGGTTGGGTAGAAAAGGTGCCTTAACGTCACTCTTGGCCTCGGCATGTGGAAGACCTTTAGAATCATGACCGTTGAGGACATAAATTATTATATTATATGGATACACTTCTTTGTATTATTCTGATGTAGTCATGGATGGAGGGTTTTCAAAGAAAATTGTCCAACCATGGAGCGGGAACAATACAACAGAAATAATACCAAATAATCAAAGAAAATGTAGAATCAAACTTTATTACCTCAAAGAATTTTCATGTACATATTCACCAACAACATGCCAGTTTTACAAATTCAGCACAGGCCTAATTACATAGCATAAAATGCTACCATTCTAGACCTCTATCCACTTATAAACTCCTTATCGTGGCTTCTAGGATCTACCTAGATCTTTTTCTTTCTCAAATGGCATATAATATCAATTTATATAGCAACTGAGATACTAGAATGATCCGTGTCGACCACAAGTAAAGAAAATCAGAACGTGTAGGAATATACCCATGTCGGCCACATTATTATAGATTTACAATTTTAAATGCAATTACACGGTGTGGACCCAATAGGAAGATTGGGTGCAAGCCCAAGAACACCAGAAAATACATTGTTAAGATCCATGATCATAGGAAACAATCCACAACGATCCACAAACACCAACGAAGAACATGAAACGTGTAGAACATAGGTCAGCTTACACCAAGGATTACTTCTAGTGGATGCATAGAACGAGGTGTGGACCCAAAGGGAGATTGCTCACCCATTGAAGAACATAGAATGATGTGTAAAGGGGATCCAAAAACAACGAAAAATGATCCACAAGCTTGAAAATAGGAAACAAAAAAGCCAAAAAGGAAATAATAAGAACAAAATATTTTTTTGGGTGATGCAAGATTGCCATGACCCAAGGATGCTCCTGCATCATATTCTTGTATGGCTTGCTTAGCCAATCTGTAATTGTAACTTATCTTCTCAGATGCATTTGATGTATTGATGTAAACTTATACTTGTAACATTGAAACAAGTGTAATGCAATACTCTATTGGTGTATGAGATTGTAAATCACTAGTGTAACTTTTTTTTTCTTTTTTTTTAAGCAAAAGGCCAAGGCCTAACATTATTTATTAATATGCAAAAAAAAATTACAGACTTAATTAGAATTATAGTATTGAATAAAAAAACCAAAATAGAATTGAGTGAAATATTTTACTCATCTATCCTTCACCAACTATGATCCACTAGTTTGAAGCTAATCAACAAAATATGTACAAAACATGCCACATACATATTTAGAGTAACATCAAATATAAGATGCCAGTGATATAACCCGCCTTTTGTAAATGAAATAACAAAAAGAACAAGTTTTAAGTTGCAAAATTTGGTTCCTTATTTTAACATTTTATCATTCCTCCATATCAGTTGCGCTAGCCTTGGATCCTTGCACCATCCTCTACATTTGGTATTGTGCAAACTATGCCTTGCTCTGCATTTTGTTCTGGCAACTAAACATTCTCCATACAATTTTCATCCTTTTCCTTCTCTCAGATTTTCTTTTTCAACTTGTACCTCTTCACTTGCCCCAACGTGATGCTAAATGTTTAAGATGCGAAGAGGATGACCATGCCTATTGTGATGATTAAGCAAATATGACAAAGCATAAAATTTTTCCATAAAATTATCCACCATTGGATTTCCCAATTCAGCAGTAAACAAACTCAAAACTCTCTTCACTACCCTAGGATCATCATTTTTAAGCCCATTTCTCATTGCCTCAAAAGCTGCTCTAAAACATTGCTTTGACTTGAGGTATTTCTTAGGAAAAATTCCACCTACAAGTCCTTTTCCTCTATCCAAATTATAAGCTCGCACACCTTGCAGAAGCTCATCTTCATTCAACACATTCGGAAGCACCACTGTATCCACTATAACCTCCAAAAGATCAAGAGACTGCAAAAGATCAAGTGCATTTGACAGAAAAATAGAGAGCATTTGAGATGGGAAAAGGATTCTTGGTGCACTTGGGGTAAGCACATGTTCCCCTATGACAACCCTAATGCTCTCAACCAAATTAGAGAAAGACACTCTAAAAAAAAAGGATAATTCAAATTCTTTAATCTCCTCAAAGAATGGACATTCCCTTGTTCTGATTTTGACAGGAGCCTTGAAATTTTTGACTAAATATTCCAATACTCTTCTTTGAAAACCCAATTTTAAAGCTTGAAACCAATTCCCAGACCTAGAAACTTACAGCTAGGAAAAGAATTCTAATAGAACTAAAAGCATGCAATGAATCTCCTGGACACAAAGCCCACACTCGAGAAAATGTTCACAACTTTGAATTATCTAGAAAGAATTGAAAACACCCTAGAAAAAAACATTCGGCAAGAAACAAAACTGAGAAACCCAACACTTAAACTTTGGAAATGTCTAGCAAAGATTAGAAAGATTTACCACCATAGCGCTTAGAAGATTGCAACCATGTGTTTTCTGACAAAGCGACATAGAACCAAAACCTTCGCTACTTGGTGAAGAAGAACCAAGAAACTCTTGCAAAGAAAGTATCTCAACAAATGCTTTTAAAATGAATTAAAAGCATTTCAAAATGTGCGCCATCCAAAATATTGACAAACAACTTGCACATATAGAAGGACACAATCCTTACCATGATTAAAATTAGTTGCAATTTCCCATTTAAATACATCATTCTTCATACAATATTAGAATACGGCCATTATGAGATGTGGTGCAACACAACATGAAGGTACCATGTGCCATCAGAAGTTTTTAAGGTATAAAAAGTAATGATGAAACCTGCAGCCTACAGATCCTTGAACCATGGACAAACCAGCTTTGAATATGCAAGTAAACCATCCCCTCCAACCTTAATTCCACCTCAGAAACTAATAACACATGTTTCAACTCTAGACCCATTTCAGCCATTCAATAGCTCACCAATTCCATTGTGCAAAAATTCACCAACTGACATCTTTAAAAGCTTTAGCAATAGTAGAAAACGTGCCTCCAAAATCTCCAAGTCTAATCATAAAAAATGATTAAAGAAATTTTTTGAAAAACAAAAGAGTTGTAAACATTGAAATTTTTAAATTCCAAAATCAAAACCCTTGCAAGCATGAAAAAAAGCATTAGTAAAAAATGGTAGATTAAGAAAGCCTAGCTTTCTCCAAATTGATCAAATATTGAAGAGGTGTGTTGTTAGAGTAATAAGTTATTATGCTTATTAATTACATCACATTGATTAATTAATTAAGTCACTTATTCCTCTTTATTACTTAAGCTAAACTTAGGCACATTAATAATTAATTAATTATTAATTATTAGTGTGCAGGGGTTTCATTTAGGGTTTCCTTTTTAGGGTTTCTTGATCTCTTCAAAGGATTGATCACTTTGTAATAATTGATTCTCTTAATGCATTTTTACTGAGAGGTTTATAGAACATTGTTTTTGGTTCTGCATGTCTTTTGCATGTGACAGGTATTCATTTGCATGCAGGTGATCTTGGATTCTAACATGTATTGCTCCGGTTTGAGTTCAATCCATAAGAAATTTCACTCTCATGTTGTTCACAACCAAGATTTGCAAGATGGTCTACCACAAAATTTCCTTCCCTATAGATGTGATTCAAATCAAAAGTTTCTAGAGAATTGAGTAAAACCCAAACCTGTTCCAAAACATATTGTATCTTCCAATTTGAGGAACTTTTGCTCCTATAGGCATTTATAATGAGAAGTGAATCACCTTCAATTGAAACTTTTGAATATTTGAGATGTTTAATAAACTACAACCCAATAAGCAAAGCTTGAACTTAGCTTGATTATTTGTGATAACAACATGATGAACAAATTTTGCACCAATGAGCTCTCTAGAATGATTTCTAATCACAATCCCTACACTTGACTGACTAGGATTTCCTCGAGATGCACCATCAAAAATTAATTTTACAAAACCAACAGTAGGGGGAGACCAAACAACCTTTTTCCTATCCTGTTTAGCATTATCCTTCAGTTTCCTATTCCCTTTGAAGGGAAGTCCAAGTGAAGGCCAAGCCTTCAATTGCTTAGAGTCCCAATCAGTAAACTCTAAACCAACATGTTTTGAATTGTGAACATAATTATTTACAACTTCACATATTGATTTTTCCAAGATCAACAACACTTGATCTAGAATTGAGGCTTCTTTATGGAATATCATTTTATTCCACTCCCACCAAATACATCAAACCACTAAAGAGGGAATGACTTTCCACAAACATGCAAATAAAGAAATTTTCTATAAAATAGGCCAGCTTGTGAACATATCCCAAATAGTGAATGGAGAAGGAGAAAACCAGCCTAATTTATGTTTCACAAACTCCCAAGAAGCATTAGCAAATGGAAAATGTAAGAAAAGATGATCAACCTCTTCTATCACACATCACACAGTTGAAAGGAGCAGCTATTCCTAATTTCACTAACCTTTCACTTGTCAAAACTTTGTGCTTTAGCGCTAACCAAGAAAAACAACCTGCGTTAGGAAGTACCACTAAATTTCAATAGAAAGACATGGCTCTTTTTGGTTGAGCTTGAGCTTCCATATTCCTAACAGCCTTATACCCCATTTTTACTGAGTACTTCCCAGATTTAGAGGGAGCCCAAATTAGTTTATCTGATTTAGAAATACTAAATACCACTCTTTCACTTAAGATCCTAATTAACTCCATTTGTTGAAAGTCAGATATTGAGGTATGTTTCAAATCTTTCCATATAGCTTTCCCTGTATATGAATCAAAACTATCACTACAATCACAAACTTTCCAACCCAAATTTTGTGACCAAAACAATTCAACAAACTAAAAATCACACTGAGAATAAAGAGGAGGATAACCATTCCAAGAGTCTCTCTAGAAATTTGCTTTTAGACCATCATGTATTTCCCAAGTTAAATGAGGAGAAATAACTTTTCTACATACCAACATAAAATTCCACATGCTGAGCCTTGTGTTGGATTATAAATAGTGAAAATACACTCTAAATCCCCACAATCTAAATATTTAGATTGCATGATCTTACACCACTTAGAATGAGTTTTATTATGCATGTGCCAAACTAACTTTTCCCCCAAAGCCAAATTTATTGAAGCCAAAATATGAACTCCTGCCCCACCTTTAACTTTATCTCTACAAAAAATTTCCAAAGAAATAAGAAAAATTTTCTTTTCGTTATCCGAATTTCCCTTCCATAGAATTGAACGAATCATTTTCTCAATAGAAAGAATAATAGATCTAGGAACTTTTAAGACCTCCATAAAATAGTTTGAAAGATAGAGCCAATGCCCTTTCCAATTAGCAATTCTATTTTGTATACTAGTGATGACCTTGTCCTAGTAAGAAATCCTATTAGGACCAGAAAAAAAAGGAATGCCCAAATACTTGCATGGTAATTCAGCTTCTTGAAAACCCAAAAGCTGAATAATTTTATCTTTCAACAAAGGATTAGTATTAAGAACATATACTTTAGATTTATTTACATTTGCACACTAATCCAAAGCCAAGGTATACTTATCCAATAAAACCTTAATCTGTTTTGCTTCAAATAGTGTTGCCACACCAAAAAGAAGTGTATCATCAACAAACAAAGAATGAGTCACTGAGATATCCATAATGGAATCTTAATTCCTCTAACAAGATTTTGTGCATGTGCATGATTTACAGACCTACTTAGTGCTTCAGCTAAAATGATAAAAAGGAAAGGAGACAACAGATCACCTTGCTTCACACCCTGAGTTGAACTGAAGAAACTAGAGGGAACCCCATTAACCAAAATTGAATTTTTTTCTCTAGAAAACAAAGAATAGATCCATTTACACCACTTTGCTTGAAAACCAAACTTTCTCAAAATTTTCATTACAAAATTCCCAATTCACCCGATCATACACCTTCAATATATCCATCATAATGATTAGAGAAGAAATAGAGTTTGAAGAAATGGAATGCAATACTTCATGAGCAACTATAACACCTTCAACTATTTCTTTGCCAGGGACAAAACCTCTCTGCTAAGTGGAAATAACTTTTGGAATGATATCAATCAATCTCATATAAATTGCTTTGGTAAAAATTTTGTAAACTGTGTTATAGAGAGAAATCGACCTAAAGTCAGCAAAGGAGGATGGAGTGTTCACTTTAGGAATAAGGGCTATGTGAGTCACATTGAATTGCTTCAACATACTACCCAAACTCCTAGACTCTTCCAATGATTTCAACAAATCATTTGCAATAAA
>VDFB02150277.1:0-11578 GCA_007258455.2 Sequoia sempervirens | reverse complement strand
TTGCAGTTGTGTTATTTTTCAATGTTTGTTGTGAATTAATTTTCTAGAGTCAAATAATCTATGTATTAGATAGGAGATTAATAATCAGTAACTGCAATGGAATTTTCACATGGTATTAGAGTGGATCTGAGGGCAGACAAGGCTCAGTGCAGGAAAGAGGGTCTATAAAACCCAATTCTACCTCTTCAGAATTATTTTTATTATTTTTGCTTTTATCTTTTGAGATGGCCTCAACAGGTTTAAGAGATCAGGACAGATTGGATGGAGCCTCAAATTTTGGTGTCTGGAAAGCCAAAATTTCTTTGTTGTTGGAAGAGAATGGGATCAAGGAATATGTGACCAGTGTTGTACCTGTACCTATAGATCCAACACAACTCTCAACATATAAGAAGGAAGATGCCAAGGTGAGGAGGTTGATTCTTTATGGTGTCAAGGACCATATTGTTCCACATGATGTTGCAGAAGTTAGATACTACGAAGAAGATGGGATGCCATTCTAATTTGTACCTAGAATGCTACCACTAACCTAAGCCGATTCAGAGAAAAGTTGAGGGAATACTCAGATGAAATGGAGAAGATCGACAAGTTACCCCATAAGACTCCTAATTTGTCAAGGATGAGTTGGTAGCTGTTGGAGATAAACCATATGATGACGAAAGCTAGTGCGATAGTCTCTAAATGGGTTACTAAGCAAAGGATGTCTTGTTCGCTATTAATGGACAAGACATCTTATCGAAAGTTGGGATCACTCGAGTGACTTCACTCAGGAGGAGTTTAGACTAAGTCTTGTCAGTAGGACCAGTAGCAAGAGTCAGCAAAGTGAGGCGGAACATGAGAACGTTGCCCTTGCAGGAAAAGGGAAAGCAAAGAAGGGGTAAAGCAAAGGATCAAATTCACAAGGTGAGAAGAAGAAGAAGGACTTGTCTAAAGTCAAGTGCTATGGCTGTCATGAGTTTGGCCACTATGTCAGCAATTGCCCGCAAAGGAAGAAAGGCAAGAAGCAGACGGCAGCTTCAGCAAGTGCAGATGAGCTCTCTAGTAGAATGGAGGATGAGTTCGCTCTCATAGCTTGTATGGCTAGCTCAACCTCACAGGGTGTTTGGTATATAGATAGTGGGGCATCATTTCATATGACAAGAGTTAGAGAGTTAGAGAGTACTTCTCCAACTATAAGGAGGAGGACATCAGAATGCAGATTTCTATGGGGAACATGTCCAAACTCAATCCAGTTGGGAAAGGGACTATTCTATTTCAGAGGGAGAATGGTAAGAGGATTCCCATTCATGATGTGTTGCATGTGCCAAGCTTGGGTATGAATTTGATTTTTGTATCTGTCCTTCAGGATAAAGGTTACAATGTACTCTTTAGAGGGGCGAATGTGTTAATCAAGCATAAGGATTGGAAATCACCCACAACTATTGGAGTTAGAGGCCGCCTTATAGGCTGTACTTGGATACTCAAGTAAGGCAATCGGCGGAGCAGAGAGGCACTCAGAGATCAAGGAGAGCTATGGCATAGAGAATGGGCCATATACATCACGGAGCACTTAAATTGCTTCGTGAGACAATGACAAATGTTCTAGAGGTGAGCACAAAGCATGATGATGTATGTAAGGGATGTGTGTTAGGGAAGTTTGCGAAAGCAACTTTTCCAAGGAGTGACACTAGATCCAAGGGTGTTCTTGATCTAGTACATTCAGACATATGTGGACGAATGTCGACGAAGTCTCTCAGAGGATATGAGTACTTTGTTACTTTTATTGATGATTTAGAAGACTCTATACTCTTTGTGAAGACTAAGGATGAGGTTTTCACCGCCTAAGAGTTCAAAGCTCTTGTGGAGACCCGACAGGGAGAAGACAAAGGTTCTTCACCAAAACAATGGAGGCGAGTACAAAGGAAAAGAGTTCCAGGAGTTCTGTACCAGGGAAGGAATCAAGAGAGAGTGGACTATTCCTTACAACCCACAACAGAATGGGGTTGCTGAGAGGAAGAATCGGTCTATATCAGAGGCGGCAAGGGCTATGCTGTATGACCAGGATATGCCACGTTATTTATGGGCAGAGGCATGCAGTATAGTAGTGTACATACAAAATAGGGTTCCACATAAAGTATTGGGAAAGATGACACCAAAGGAGGCATTCTCAGGGAAGAAACCAGATGTCAACCACTTCAGGATATTTGGGAGTTTGGCGTATTGTCACATTCCAGGTGCGACACGTTCCAAGTTAGATCAAACTGCAGAGAAGGGGTACTTTGTGGGGTACAGTGAAACCTCAAAGGCATATCGGATATTTATTCCAGGGACCAAGAGGACTATAGTTAGGCGTGATGTCAAGTTCATGGAGGACAAGGCATTTAGGAGGTCCAGAGATTTGCCAGCAGATGATCAGAGTGAGCAGCTAGTGGAAGCTCCAAGGATCATTCAACCAGATCAAGGACAACGAAGCTCGAGTATAGTTACTAGTACAAGCACAAGCTCAGGTGTTGAGAGTTCATAGAGTATGGAGCAACAGATGTAGCAAATCCAAGAGATGCATCAAGGTGATATGGAGGTTGATACTTCATCCTCTACAGTTGGTAGCAGGAACCAATAGTCACAAAGGGATACTCAAGAGTTTGTGGGAGCTCCTAGGATGAGTAGTAGACAGCGGAGACAACCAGCCAGGTATGATGACTATATGGCATTAGTTAGTCAGTTGGTAGATAGTGAGCCTTCTAGCTATCAGGAGGCCGCACAACAGAAAGTGTGGCAAGATGCAATGGTTGAGGAGTATACCTCAATAGTGCAGAATGATGTGTGGGAGGTTGTGCCTAGACCAACAGATAGGGCAGTGGTTGGATCACGCTGGATCTATAAGATCAAGCATGGTGCAGATGGTAGCATCGAGAAATACAAGGCAAGGTTTGTGGCCAAGGGGTTCTCTTAGAAGGAGGGAATTGACTATGAGGAGACATTTGCTCCAGTGGCTAGGTATACTTCTATACGAGTCGTGATCTCTCTTGCAACACAGATGGGATGGCAGATCCATCAGATGGATGTCAAGACGGCGTTTCTTAATGGTGAATTGAAAGAGGAGGTATACATAGAACAACCAGAGGGCTTTGTGGCACACAGCAGTGAAACCCACGTGTGCAGATTGAAGAGAGATTTGTACGGACTCAAGCAGGCTCCCAGGGCGTGGTATGAGCGCATTGATAAATACTTGCAGGGAATGGGCTTCGTGAAGAGTGAAGTGGATGCTAACCTCTACTACTTGGTGGTTGGGGGTGAGGTTCTCATTCTTGTTCTTTATGTGGACGACTTGTTTTTAACAGGTTCACTGGGGCTCATAGAGGAGAGCAAGAGGGACCTTGCAGCAGAGTTCGAGATGAAGGATTTGGGGCTTATGCACTACTTTCTAGGCATGGAGGTATGGCAGACAGATGGGGAGATTTTCCTTGGACAAGGGAAATACTGCATCGAAATCTTGAGGAGGTTCGAGATGGAAGATTGCAGAGCCATGTCTACTCCTATGATCACAAATTGGAAGAAGGTAGAGACATCCAGAGAGAAGGATGTAGACCCCACCTTATACAGACAGTTGATTGGGTCTCTCATGTATTTGGTCAACACTAGGCCAGATATATTCTTTGCAGTAAACTCTCTTAGTCAGTTCATGGTGGAGCCGAAGAGAGTGCATTGGACGGCGGCAAAGCATGTGTTGCGGTATTTGCATGGTACAATCGAGTATGGGATCAGATATACTCGAGGTGATGGTATCAGGTTGATAGGCTATACTGACACAGATTAGGTAGGCAGTACAACGGAAAGGAAAAGCACTTCAGGGTGTTGCTTTAGCTTGGGATCAGGAGTTGTCTCTTGGTACAGCAGGAAGCAGAAGTCTGTGGCTTTGAGTTCTACAGAGGCATAATACATAGCGTACTTCCAGCATGGTACATGTGAGGTGATATGGCTTCGAAGCTGCTAAGTAGCCTTGTTTGGTCGAGGGTTGAGACTACGGGTGATACATCGGCGACAATCGTGAGTTGCATCAAAGTTGTCTAAGAATCTTGTGTTTCATGATAGGTCTAAGCATATAGACATTAGATATCATTTCATCGTGATTGTGTACAACGCAGATTGTTCAACTACGATATACCTGGGCCGTGATCGCCAGGCAGCGTACACATTTTGACTAGCCATTGGGGAAGGCTAAATTCATCTCTCTGTGAGATAGGTTGGTGTCATGCAAAACACCTTCCTCGCTAAGAGGGAGTGTTAATTTATGTAGCTTGGACAGGTGTCTCCATTTCCAAGAAGTGTTATTTAATTATTTAATTATTTTCTAAAGACTTCTAGAAAGGGTTGAGTTGTCTAGATAATTATGTAATTAAATAATTGTTTCCTCTAGAGACTTCTAGAATCCAGTTAGTTAGGGTTGTTAGAGTCTATTTAATCTTAGCCATTGATTGAGATTAAATCATGCCCATTGGTTTTCCAATGAGAAAACTATAAAAGGGGATCAATGGGAATTTGGAGAACACAGAAGTAGATACATACAAGTATAGACTTGCAATGATAGCAAGTAGATTTGCAGTGAAAGAAAATAGTCTTGTAGTGTTAGCAAGGGCACAGTGATGGCATTGGGGATAGCAACTGTGGAGTTTCAGCAGGAGAAATTGAGGGAAGAATTTCTAGAGAAGAATATTACCAGAGCTCTACCAAGAAGAGGCAAGCAGCTTATTGTATTCCTTAATTTGTTGAAGTTTAATAAAATTCCTCATCTGTAGTAGTGGTTTTCCCTTCGAGGTTTTTCCGCGGACAATTTGTCCAAAAATATTGTGTTCATTATTGTGAATGTTTTCTTCTCTATTCCTGTGAGTTTTATTGGTGAAGTTGCAGTTGTGTTATTTTTCAATGTTTGTTGTGAATTAATTTTTCAGAGTCAAATAATCTATGTATTAGATAGGAGATTAATAATCAAGAACTACAATAGAATTTTTACATAATTGACATATTATTTGATGTCACCTATTACGCCATACAACCATAGATCATTCAATAATTACCATTTCCTCTCTATCTTCAATGTATATATAAAACCTAACCAATCGTGATTATTTTATTCGAAGAGAAAGAGAAATAGAGCAAAGGGATAAAAAATAAATTAGTAACAATGGGAGTCGGAATAGCAGAAGACAGTGAAGCTCTGAAGTTCGAAGCGAGCTTTATTCAGAGCGAAGAGCACCGTCCCAAGTGTTCCTCCGCTTCTCCTCAAGATAATATGAAAATCCCTGTGATAGATTTGGAAAAGAGCTCTGCAGAGGAGGTGGAAAATGCTTGCAGAGAGTGGGGATTCTTCCACCTGATCAACCATGGCTTTCCAGAGCATCTTCTCCGCCGCCTAGAGAACACCGCATCCGACTTCTTTTCGTTACCTCTGGAAGAAAAGAGAAAAGTTTCTAGGGATGTTAATAATTCCTTGGGCTACTTTAATACAGAGCTTACAAAAAATGTGAGGGATTGGAAGGAGGTTTTTGACTATATGCCCCGAGAGGAAACCCTATTGCTTGTGTCTGTTGATCCGCATGACCTCGCTACTTATGTCGTTATAAACCAGTGGCCGAACGGCCATCCGGATTTCAGGTAGCCCTTCGCTCTCCGCTGCTTTGTTGAATGCAATTCATTCTTTACTTGGATTGTTACCCTTATTGTCAGTTATAGACCCTTCATCTTCCACTACCATCCAAGTCCAGGAAAGACCTCTTCGACTTCCATATTTCATGTGCTTGCCAGTTGTCTAATTGTAACTTCCATTTCTTTTACGACTCGTGTCTTTTGATCCCTTGTCAGGATCGATAGAACGCCTCTCTAATTTAATGAATGCTAGCCAATTCTTGTTGATTTTCTTATTTCATATGTTTAATGTTTATTTATCTTCATATATTTTTAATGGAAATTCTAAGACTATTCACATATTTTATATGCCTATAACACATATCTTATGTGACAACATATTATATATATGCTCCTATTCACTAATCTTATCTTGTGATGACATGTTTATGTATATGTGATGATATATTATATATATGCTCCTAATCACTAATCTTATCTTATGATGACATGTTTGTTCATAAAATAATACTAATGGGTGATAGCGTGACATGCCCTCCGGTACCACGAGGATGGAGGGGAGACTAGACCTCGTGACCTCTTACCTACAACAAGATGCTTTAGCCAATCGAGCTAGGCCCTTTGCCCCATGTTTATTTTCATAAAATAATACTTATAATTGTTTTATTTGTTGATACATGCTTGCCTTATGAATTATATCATGCTTACTTTCTTATCTTTTCTTTTTCATGCTTGGATCTTTATGATTTCTTAATCTTACTATTATATTATCATTGGGTATATCTTATGCTAACATGATCGTATCAACAATAACATTCAAAGAGATCATCCATTTACTTTGAAATACATGCACATGTTAAATTTACATGTACATCAAAATGTGAACAAATTATAATGTTGAAATTAGCATTACCATGCTATTTACCATATATTTTAATCCTTACCTTGATTAGGATGTTTTAGTGGACTAACATATCTATAGGTGGCATACTCTTGTGATAGAATTGGCTTACAAATTGACCCATTTCATCAATCATTTTCTAAAATATTATTAACCATACCAAATTTAACAAAAAAATAAGAAAACCATTGAAATATCATAACAAATAAAATTGTAAATGTATTAACAAAAATAGTGTATAATTTTTGTGATTAGAATAAAAAAGTCAAACTTTAATGTAATCTAGAATTCCTTTAGTACCTATATATTGATATGCAAGTGCTATCAAGGGGTACTCTCTTTCTATAAATAATCTAGAAAATCCCATTAGAATAGTGTTACATAGGTACGTAGCATTTTAGGACTTTCTAATGCACCTAAGTCATTTTCTATTTCCTCCAACCTAGCCAATTGTTGAAGGGAGAGGAGGCCAGGATGATTAGTAACAATCCTCCAAAAGTCTACAAATTTGTCCATGACCAAGTCCATAAAAAAGGCCTCATAACACATCCTCATGGTTCTATTGCTTTTAATTTCTTGCCTATAAAAAAACCCCAAGGTATGCTTTGAATGTTGTTTCTTGTAGTTTAAAATGTCTTCAAGGCCCTCTTCACTAGGTTTCGTTGAGGTAGTGATTTGCAAAAATCTTTGCAACCAAAATTTGGCCCATCATGTCCACATAAAATTGTAAGGAAACCACCAACCAAATAAAAATCATGTAGGTTCTCAACTGAGAGTCTTGCAACTTTGATAATTCCATGATGACAACTTGCATAAGTGTTGAAGTGGATTGTGTATCTCTCTTCCATAACACATTCATAATGCTATTGTAAATTACCACCTATGAATGGTGGATCTAAACCTGTACAAACATCAACAACAAACACAATATTAGTCAATTATGCAAATCAAAACCATCATTCCCCATAAGATTCATTTGAAACATAAAGAACAAGAAATAAAGTAAAGAACACAAATAAAGCAATCTAAATCCTATTCAAATGCTCAAACCCTCAATCCCATGGGGGGATTGTTGTTATTTTAAAGTGGAAAATAGCCATTTCCCAATTCCTTGCAAGTTTGATGATGATTATTGGTTCTCTTTGATAAAATTTTCCATAACCTAGCTATGAAATTGATGAAAACTATGAAACTTGGATGAGAATGGATGAAATTTCTCAAAACATGAAGATAATGACCTTGCATAAGTTGTGGATCCAAAATTAGTAAAAGAACTCTTCATTTATAGAAAAGAAGGATGTAAGAATGAGCAAAAATGATGAATGTGGGACTAAAGATCAACCAATAGCAAAATGTCACTTGTCAACATACTAGTGGAGAGGAGTGGAGCACATTTTGATGAATGTGCAAATAAATGCTATTAGGTGGAGATTTGAAATTGGAGAAGTGACATGTTGGAGGGAGATGTGGAAGAAGAGTTATTGCCACTTGGCTCAAGAAAAAGGACTTGTAAAAGTCATAAATGCCAAGTTGGAGGATGAAACATTTGGGAGGGAGAATTCAAATTTGAAGAATATTCCAACTTAATTCCCTTTCTGAATGAAATAGAAGAATTTATAAATCAATTAAATTGATTTACTTGTGCAAGTTGCAAAATCTAGAGGATTTGATGGATTAGAGTTAGGATTAATCATGATTTGATTAACTTAGATGAAGATTAGTTGATTTGACACTTTGACTTAGATTTTTTAGATTTATTTAAATCAAAATGAGAGGAATAATGAATATTAGCTTTAATTAAATAGAGTTGGATTTATTCAATTAAAGGGGATGGTGTTAGATTTAAATCAATAAAGGTTAGTTTATTTAATTTAAAGGAGATGATTTTAGAACTTAATTAAATAAAATTAATTATTTAATAAAAGAGGGACATTAGGATTAACTAAAAAAAATATTTATTTAATTAATATAAGATAATGATTTAATCGTGATAAAATTGATTTATTAAATTAAAAGATGAAATATGATGAGCTTAATCAAATAAGATTATTTGATTAAATGGTTAGTAAAGGAGATGATTCAGATGAACCGCGTTAGTAAATCAGATCGCACGAGATCAATCAAGATATTTTAACTTGTCTACACCACCATAACTTCACTCATTTTATCTCTTCTTCTTCTTCTTGAACACCATTATACATGTCTAATTAGGTCTAATATAATCATTATACTCTACACAATCAATCAACCACAATTTTTTTATGAAGCTAGAATTTCTACATTTTCTCATCTCAAGATATGATTGATGTTTAGGATTTGTTGCAAATCATCCCACACATTATGGAAATTTAAAAGTTTGGGAGTTTCAGGATGATCATAGCTATGATTTTCTAAGAGGTCCATCATCACATTAGTTTCTTTATACATATTCCTTACTAGATAATCATTCAACTAGTTGAGCAACACACAAATATCATCCACCTTTTTCTAGAGTTCTTAGTTTTATACTCATTTTTTTATTGCATTTATGCGTATCATGAAATCTCCCTTGATGTTTATATTGTCCAACCCATTTGAAATATATAAGTTAAGACATCATATAGGGCTTCCAGATTTGCTTCATTGTTAGTTTTGAAGGAGATGTACATGTTTTGAGCACAACCAAATGAGGATTCCCATCTCATTCCTAATTAAACATCTAGCTCCAAATATCCTAGGATTGCCTCCATATGCCTCGTCAAAATTGGGCTTCAATATTCCACTCAAAGGGGCCATCCGCTTCACCTTCTTTCAAATTTCATGCTTTATTCTTTGATTTTATGGGTTTGATGTTCTATTAGGTAGCTTTAGAAGCTTCCATATTTTTGTGATCTCATCATCCCAAGATGAGAAATATTCTAGGAATGGGGATAGGATTATTGTGTTCAAGAAATCACATATACCTATTCCAATTTAGCTATGTACATCTTCAATTGAGAGGAATTAGTTGTTCAAAGTTTGGTGATTATATTCTTTTTATATGTGCTATATAGTGACGTATGGGTACATAGCACACATTGTACCCCACATTGTAGTTTTCTTCAAGTGTCATCACCCATTGAAGATTTCAATCAAATTGAATTGCAGGGGGCCCCACAAACCAATTTTTTATTAGCCGTGCATCCAAAATTTAATCATGAAGGGGTAGTTGAGTCAGAAGTGGTCTATTATCTTTTCATTCTTAAGACAAAGTGGGTACCATGAGGGTTCAAGGATTCTAATTATCTTTAGGTGGTCTAGGTGTTAGGACTCAATTTCTTATTGTCATTTTTTCTTTAGTCCCTTCTATTTGTGTACCTATAAAGTGTGGTCCCTCGTCATTAACCAATATGAGAAATACCATAAGGGTCTATTGAACACACCAAAATACTAAAGGGGGAGTATACTTCAAATTTCAATCTCAATCTTTAATTGTTGAAGCTAAGTTATACCATTAAAGAATTTATCTACTTAATCAAAATAGAAAAGAAGATAAGCATCCACACAAGAACATAGTTGACACTAGATATACATGGAAAACTTGACAGGGGAAAAACCACATTGAGAAGTGCTGTTTGGATCTACTATCCAAATCCAACCTCACAAATGAGAAACTGTTACAAATTTGATTTAGGTCTACAACCCAAGGAATCTACAACTCCTTGATTATATATTTAAGGTTACATCCAAGGAAGCTACAACTCCCTTATTAGAAAAACTGGAATATGACTAACTTTATGGCTTCAACCCACTGATAGTCATGAATTCTGCACATTAGGTCTGAGGTGAACCGTATCACTTCTTCTCATACACTTACATACCTTCATAGACTTCCATACTCCTCTTCTCATCTTTGATATTATATATATATCATTCACATGCTTTGAAAATTCAAATTAAGTCAGCCATAAATAAGAAAATATATAACTTGTAGCATGTCATCCTTCATATCTATTGGTGGTACACAAAGTTGATAAAACATTATTTAAATTTCTTTCAAATGAGTCAACATGACCCATATAAAATCTTCAAACAATCCTTAAACTCTGCTCAATCTTGAATTAGTGGCACACATTATCAACATACCTTAGTTGACCTTAGCAAAAACATAACTTCACAAAATGACTTGAAACATTTGCATGGTACTGGAAACAAGAAAGATCTTCATGCACTTCATACCTTGGACACTATGAGACATGTCAAGTGTCTAAATAATATCATGAAATTGAAATTTAGAATCTTCTACTAGCTCAAGTATTCAAACATGTTCTGATTAAGATTAGGCATCCATAATCAACTGTATGAATCTGTCACTTTGAAAATGAACTTGCGGAGAACCAAATCACTTGAAACTTCAATATAGCATACATTAAACATCACTGAGTATCTCCTCAAAATCACTTAAACTTCACATCTTATGGAATGCAAACCATTCTGACAAGTCTTCTGGACCACTTTTCCTTTCCTTAACACAATCTAGAACTTTGTTACTTACTTTTTCTACAAAAGGATGAATGCTATGAAAATTTGGATATAACACCTTCACATATCAATATACTCAAATTCTAAAACTCAAGACTAAATATTTCTCTATGGAAAAATGAAAACCAAGATATTGTGACTTTGCCTTGGAATATACACTGTGAATGCCTTATACTAAACTTCTACAACTTGTCACTAAGTGCAGTACACCAAATTGACAAAACATAATTGTAGGTATCTTGAAAACACATCAAGACATGTGTACCCACAACCACATCGTATATAGGCAATAAACTGACTACTAGCCTTCCAATTTACGATAATGTTGACCTACACCATTACACATCTTCACACACTAAAAAACTCCAAGGAATATACAATATCAAACATACTTTTGAAATCAATGAAAATCAAGCTTATCAAGCTACAATAGGGCCACCATACTAAAATTATGCTCTTGGTTGTGTTCCTCTCCTGTGTCTTTAGCATGTTCCCAAAAATCAAAATAAGAAAATTGGCCAAGTATAAAGTGGTAAGAGGTTCTATATGAACCAAGAA
>VDFB02150275.1:0-19856 GCA_007258455.2 Sequoia sempervirens | reverse complement strand
ATTCTCTTGGATTCTTTCTTCAAGTCTTTGCTTCACCAATAAATCACACCTCTCTAAATCTCTTCTCAACTTTGCCATTTCTCTTTCAAACTTTGAATCTTGTTTCTTCATATTGTCTTTCTTCTCAAGATTCTTTCCTTCTTAGTATACTACTGCATCTTCTAACCTTTTCTCTTTTTTCTTCCTGATATCTCACCTAGGGCTTCCCTTTTCTTGTCCTTTGCCCAATCTTTTGGCACCTAGGTTCCTTTCATTAACCTATCATTCTGCAAAACATATTTTTCCAAGAATCAATGGACAACTAACTTCTTCATCACATCTTTTGACACTCTCAACTTCTACTTCTCAAACCTTTCAAAGCTCTCCCAGATCTTTCTCACTCTGATACCAAATTGATGACACCCTTCCTCACCTATCCGCTTTGATATCTAAAATTGATGGCTTTATGTATCACACACACAGACAAATCTCCTAGCGGACAGCTAGATCAACAAAGAACCAACCACAAATCAATGGAGTGCTACAAATTAACGACTCGCTTGTAGATTGTTCGATCTACTACCAAGGCGTAGAGACTGATTACAAACTCTTGTTATAATTAAAGACACATGGAAAAAACAATAGCCAAGACACCAATGGTAAAAACAACCAAGACACCAAGTGTTTGAGTATACGATACTGAGAACAAATTAAACATCTTCAAATGATATTGTTGTTCGCATCTTTGCCTCTACAACCATTCATGTCACTTTATTTTCTCTCTGTGCAACTTACACCCCCCATCATTACCAAAAATCGACTTCTATAAAGTCCAAGGAACTTGGAAAAACACAATCCTTACATAAACAACCAAAAAACCAACCTTATGAACATAAATGTAACAAACAATATGTGTATAGAGTAAAACAAATCAGATTACAAGGCGATTCTCAAAGGAATCAAATTGACTTCTCTCTCTCACTCTATTTAGCACGCTGACTCCATTCTTCATTCTCCCATCTTCTCTCTCTCCTTCGATCCTCTCTCTACTACCTTGTTCAAATTGAATTGTCTACTTCCAAGAATCGTTACTCTCCTCTTTGTGTTCTCTATTTCTTTTACCACATCGAATGGTTTCCTTGTCATTGTCCAATTGACTAGTTCCTCTTTGAAAACAATAATTCAAACCTCTGTTCTCTATTAGAACCTCTAAATCATTTATTTTGTTTCTCCCTTACTCAAGCTGATTACCCTCTCTCCAAAAGGACGATCCTCTCCCAAATGATTCGCTGCCTTTTCTTCTTTTTTAGAACTATTTCTTACTTCTTGGATCGAATTCTTTTTCTCATAATTGTCCCTTCCTTTTGGCCGCCAGTCACACAACAAAACTAGGTGATGCTTTTGTGTCTTTTTTCTCAACTTTTCTTTTCCTCCACAAATACAAATCTTGTTACCCAGCCACATGTCAAGGTAGAAACAAAAATTGGCCAGAAGAAACCCAAACTTACAAAATCAAAACTGGAAAACCAAATTGCAAACAAAATTAATACAATGCCCCTGCATCAAGTTACCCAAGGATGACTAATCAAATCCCTACCATTAGCAATGCCTTGAAAAATCATACTCTACTAAATCCCATACCAAGTATTTTTCCTTAGGGACAAAATCAATTCATGTATTAGTGACCCTTGAATCAAGTTTACTATACCCCCATGTTACCCTATTCAAAGCGGGTTCAAATACTTCTATTCCTAATATTTGGTTGCCTTCAAGCTACTCGTTCTTTGAATAAGATGCATCCATTCAAATCCTTACAACCACAATGCAAACAAGGAATCAAATTGGTACATTAGGTAGTGCATAATCAACACATGATCAGACTTCACAACTAGCATTAAAGCTTGAAGCATTAAAGAACTCTTGGACAAGTTACTAATGAGATTACAAGAATGAATGACAATCTTCCTCTGGGAAAAAATCATAAGGTAATTCCTAGAGTCAAAATAATTTTCATAATCTATATTAATCGTGATATGGTGGAATATTGATTGCTACATTATAGGTTATTTGAATTTGATCATATATTTTGTAATTAAGATTGAAATTCAGTACATCGTTGGCAATTTCTTTTTATGTTCATTCCTCTAAATCCTAACATCTTTTATTTTTTCTTTATTTTACAATTTTAGCAGATTGGAATTAAATTAGATGCAAATTTTATTTCAAATATAGAAAGATTTATCATCTATTTAGCAGCTTAAACATATTGGATGCACGAATTATTAAGTGTGATATTTTGCTAACATAGACCTATTGAAAAAACAAATCACATAAACCACTAAGCTGCTTCAACACTATCATGATTTGGCACACAAGACCTTTGGAGTTATTGAAATTAGTTTTTTAGAAGTAGAGTTGTCTTTATTCTACTTGAATTGAATGTATCATAAGAATCATCAACGTAATAATCTTTATCTCTAATTAGTTTTAGCAATGTCTTCTTTTTGCCAAAACACCTATATTTTTTAAATACTTTTTTATTACCTTATCCAAATTTTAAAAAATGTTTTTAACATTATACAACTCACGATCTATTTCTAACTAATGTTTATTTACTACACACACACACACACACACAAACACACACACACACACACACACACACACACACACACACACACACACATATAATGTCAAGAGATATTGGCCCATTAAGGGGCCTAGTTGGGTTAAACCAACTGTAAAGGAGTCTAAGGTAGTTGCATGGGAAAATCCTAACTAGGGTTGGTGGAAAGTTAACTTTGATGGAGCATCAAAAGGGAATCCTGGACTATTAGGTGCAAGATTTATCATCCGAGATTGGGAAGGAAATGTAGTTGCTTTTGGAGTGAAGAAGCTGGGGGAGGGAACAAATATCATAGTAGAAGCCTCAACAACATTGTTGGTAGTTAGATTGGGTAAGAAAATGGGTGCATCAAGAATACACTTAGAAGGTGATTCACTTATCATTGTACAAGCTATAATGAAAGGGGAAATAGGGGCATGGCGCATTTAGAAAACAATTGCAAAAATAAGAGAAGAATTAAACTCATGTGAAGATTTTGTGGTAAGCCACATAAGAAGAGCTGGTAATTCGGAGGTCGACATTTTGTCAAAGTGGGCTACAAATTTTATTGAGGTTGGTGAAATAAGATTGGAAGACTTTAGATATGTAGTCTTAATAGATTAAGCTAAAAAAGGTTGCAAGGATGCAACATTAATGAAGGAAGATAGCGGGCATATCGGAGTAAGTTGATAAGACTGGTGAAATGATGCAGGAGATGGAAGTGGCAACCCTAGTACAAAGGAAATTTAAGGCCGAGGTGTGTGGAGTTAAGGAATTCATTACCTCTTGGCCCTCGGTAATCGAAGATAATTATAGAAATTGGCGTGGAGAAGAAGGCAGTAAGAGTTTGTAGTGGTGGTGGTGGTGGCGGTGTTGTAGGAGTTTTCAATGGAGGCCAATTTTACTCTTCATTCAAAGAGGAAATTGATTCCTTTCTATGGTGAAGCATTTGATCAAAGACTAATGGGAATGTTTCTTTTCTCTGATGGGCGGTTGGTGCAGAATGTGCAAATGATTCTGGGGAAGTCATTCGGAAATCTTAGGCATAGATACAGGACAAACATGTATGTCTACTCGCTAATAGTAGCATGAGGTTTGGACCTGGGTGAACCAATTAGCACAGTAAGAGAAGTGATGAAGATGATTGTGCATAAAGATTTCTTGGAAGGGCTAGAGTCAATTTTAGAATGGGCAGTACCAAGTGAAGGCTTAGACATCCGGGAAGGTTTTGAGAATGTAGAACTGGAAGGGGCTAAAGGATGTGTTATGTTTGTGCATTGGCTGGAGGATGCAATCAAGAACCATTGCAGGGAAGAGGCAAGGTTAGGGTGGCAAGCCCTGAAGCTTTTCATAGAGCTAATGAAGGTGGAGGCAATTATTGACCAGGTGAAAGCGGAAGAAAGGAAGATGAAGGCTGAAGAACATAAAGTGAGGAAGTGGAGGACGAAAGCAGAAAAGAAATTGGGGTTCGAAACGGGTAGATTAGGCTAGTCTTATAGTTCTTTAAGTTTTTTACAGATGAACATTTGATTGTTAATTCTAGTTTTGGTTTTTGGGGATTGAACCCTTTTGTGGTTACACAGTGTCATTAATGTGTGTGGGTAAAATGTTTGAATTTTGTGGATGCATGAAAGGTAGTTACAGATGGAATTCAAACTGCATTTAGTTGGATAGGGTTGTAGTTTCAGTTATTATGCATGTTAATGTACTTTCTGGAAAATTGTGTTAGTTGAAGGAGAATTTTGGATGGAAGATGAACTTATGATGAAGATGATGTAATAAGTTTTTTTCTAGCAATACAAATCCTATTACCGACCAAAAAAAAAATGTCGAGAGATATTAATCTTACATTATTTTATTTACTTACAAAGATTTTTATTTTACTTTAAAATTATTTTATTTTATTTACATTATTTACTATTAAGCATTATTTACATATTATTTTACTATGCACTTGAAGTTACATAATGATTTTAACATGCAATTGCAATTAAGAACCTTGATCAAAATTCTACCTCAATACTACTCCACATTTTCATTTGTTTTATTTTTATTCTTTAATTAATTTAATAAATATTATATATTTATATGTAACTTATTGTTTAAGTATGAAGCACATAAAATCTAGTTACTTATACTATATACTAAAATATATTTAAAATATCTAAACTTTTAGATAATATTTTATTTCTATTTAAGTATGAGAAATATGTATTTTTTTAAATTTGGAAAAAATAATTTTGAAATAAATCAATTATTACCTATTTAACCATTTAGTTATTATAAGGGCACTATTTAATTTATTTTTTTAACTAGAATGCATAACTATTTACTATTGCATTTACTAAAATTATTTTATTCACTATACTTGAACAAAAACAATCATGCACATAAATACAATAATTGTATAGATATTAAACTTTTTTATATGAATCATATATTTTATTTGTTACTTGTTTTGTATTTTTATTATTTTTGTATGTCAATTCTTTAATATTTTTTGTACTCACTCAAACAATTTGCTTTTCACTGATTGCTAACATTATCACACTTCTCAACATAATAAAATAATTCCCAAATTAATAAAATAACTCTTTAATTAAATTTAAAAAAAAACACTACAAATAAAATTAAATATTTTTTTGGCAAAGGTTTCATTAATAAACCTTTGTACTTAGCTTGTGCCTTCAGGGTAGCTTGAAGGCTCATAATTATAAGCCTTAATGGTGTTACATGCCTCAGCAATTGGCGGCTCAATGTAATAATGCTTGCATCTCCGATGATTTGGGTTTGATACGGTCTTTCTCCTAGTTGGTAAGGAATGACGGTGCATTTTGCACGATCTGGGACAGGTGGAAGATGTTCAGGAAATATGGCAAAGCACGTTGGCATATGCATAGCGTGGTAAGTCGAGCAAGCTTGGCGGAGGATTTTCATAATAAAGCAACAGTTGGGCAGGTTTTTGTTACCTTTGGCTCGTTTTGTGGTTTGCTATGGACGTCAACCATGGCAGAGCGTTCCAAATTCATAATGGAGGTTTCTTCTAAGGCAATAGTAAGCATTGGTCAGGGTACTCCTATTCAACTCAATTGTAAGGTGCAGCAGATGACTTTTAAGCATATTACTAACCAGTGTTTGAAGTGTATTATGCTAGGGATTGATCCTCATGCGGTGGTTGTTGTCAAGATGATTCTAGGTAAGGACTTCCTGGTGAACCGCGAGACGTTTAGGGTCAACACCCATATCGTCTCTCGTTTTTTGGCGTCGGAATTGGATTTGAGGACTCCCAAAGTCGAGGCAAAGGTAATCGTCTGCAAGCTTTTCAAAAGCGAGCTCCTGGGTGGCTTGGATGAGGTAATGAAGTCAACACTTCTAGGTCGAGCGCACCTCAGACCCATGATCTTCCGCTAGTTAAGGTGACGGGCAAGGTCATTAAAGTTTATCCCTTGCTGCTGGAGCTTAAAGGTATGGCACTTGTAAGGCGTCATCAAATTGTTGCTTATGGGGTTAGTTTCCTGAAGAAGTTGTTATCAATGGATTCGGTCGTTGACTTCGAATGGGTGGCAGATTTCGACCAATTTTCCAAAATGAATGGCTTCTAGCTGCTGTCTGTGGGGTGTGGGAATGTTGAAGTTGGGGTATGTTAATGTGTTTCTATAATTTCATCTTAATAGTTTTTCAGTTTTAAATGTATAAGGTTGGCATCTCATGGTGTTCGGCGGAGGGCTATACCCTAGTTCAAATATTGTCAACATCGGGTGTTAGTGTTTTCTTTTCTATAGTTCTTGGGTCTACTAATTTTGGGTGGTTGAATGTGGCCCTTCTAGGGAAGGCTTATGTGTGGGCTTGTAGTGGAATTGTGCAACCTTGCAAACCCTGCTAAGCAGACGTGATGTAATTTTTTGGCATATTAATATAATCTATCTTGCGCATCAAAAAAAATAAATAAATTAAATAACTCTAAATTAATATTTCTTGAATCTATTAAAACTATAACTCTAAATTGGTTGTATGTGGGCTCCTATTAGTTGTTGGCGTTGGTCTTTAAGGTTCTATTGGGTCTAGGTTATCTTTGGCCCAAACATCTCTCCTTCTGCTACTTTTTTTGGCCACACTATGCTAGTGGGTTGTTGAAGCTCTCTCTTTTGTGGTGATGTATGTGTTAATTGTTGGCCTATGGGTTCCTCAACGTTGGATTGTTGCTTTTACCCCCCTTTGATCTTTGTTGCTTTTATGGTTAAGGGGGGTAAATTTGTTTTATTGGCTGAAGATGCTTGTGTTTCTCTAGGCTCTGCAATGGGTTGTGTTTTGGAGCTTGAAAGTTGAGATGCACCTAGGGTTTGTGATATTTTGGGGGAATGTTGGTTCTTTGGCCCCCTTTATGTTAGTGAACAAGGGTCTTATGTGGGCTGAGTTACTCATTTATTTTGAAAGCTTTGAAGTTTTTGTTTTTAATGTTGTTGGTTGAGGTGTGTTATGTCTCTTCTTTCATGTTTCACATTCTTGCTATGCCTAAGAAGGTTGTGACTTCCCTTCCTTCTGAAGTTGTTGCTTTCAACCAAGGGCTACAGTTGGTTCCGTTTTGGAGCTTGAAGGTTGAAATGCAACTAGGGGTCTATGAATTTTTTGGGGAATGTTGGTTCTCTAGCCCCCTTTATGTTAGTGATCAAGGGTCTTATGTGGGTTGAGTTGTTACTCATATTTATTTTGAAAGCTCAAAAGTTTGTTTTTAATGTTGTTGGTTGAGGTGTGTTCTATCTCTTCTTTCATGTGCCACATTCTTGCTATGCCTAAGGAGGTTGTGACTTCACTTCCTTTCAGAGTTGCTTTCAACCAAGGGCTACAGTTGGTGCCTTCTATGGAGGTGGAGACTACTCCCATTGAGGTGGAGCCCTCTCCTATTGAGATGGAGGTGGTTGTTGTAGTTTTGGTGAGAAGCTCTTCTCTTTTGCTTGCTCCTTCTGAGGTGGATCATGTGTGGGCAAAAGAGTGAAGGCTTTGGAGGTTTGGGCTCTCATATCTTCCTCTCCTATAGAGGGGAGCTCCCTCCTATTGAGGTGGAGGTGGGGTTGGCGTCTCAGGTGGTGTGGTGCTACAAGAAGGCTAATATGCTTCAATGTTTAGTTGTGCTCTCTAACCCCTCTATAGAGGTGGGGTGGTTGGATTTGCTGGTGTTGTTGATTAGGGGTAAGATGGTGTTATACACCATTAAGATGATTGTTTTTCTTGGCTCAGTGGTTTTTTTCCTGAGCGGTTGGTTTGTTGATTCCTGGCTAATGCAAGTTGTGTCTTTGTTTACCTAAGGGTTTCAAGTCTCGATTAAAACCTGTTGTAAAAGGTTCAAGGTCCCTTCAAAACTTGTCTATTGTAGCTTGTGTAGTCTTGATTTTCGTTTGTTGTTGTTGCGCTACTATTGGTTTGCAGATTTTCTTGTTAGCAGCATGCTTTGGTGTGACAGGGTTTTGGATCCCTTCAAAACCGATTTGAAATGGGTTTCAGGTCCCATCAAAACCTGCTTTACCCCTAATAAAAAACTATACTACTTTTGAATGAAACAATGAAAACGTTGATAGTGGTGTACAATTACCTAGTATATCATCTTCTATTTATATTGCAATAGATGTAGACTTGCAATTACTTTCTGTTTACATGGCCACTATTTCTAGATGGTCGATATATAGCATTGAAAAAGGACATAATTCCATTATAATTGTGTTGCTCACAATACTACCTATAAGAATCTTATTTAGTCCAAAGGTTAACTTCCTACCTTTAAAGGCATAAGTATTCAAATCTTAAAGAGGAAATGTTCTTCCCCTTTAGTCTCAAAATCAGTTTAAGAGACCTTGAAGCCCTTGCAAATGATATTCTAATTGTTAGAAATATAATGTACGTCACCAATAGCATGAATGAAAATGTATTTGAACTTTGCCAATTAAAGCACATCAGGTAAATAAACTATATAATAAGAAGAGTTAACCACTACAAGAACAAGATAGAAAATCTCTAATATTGAGTAGGAGCTGCTATATATGATTGACGTCAATCCCATAGTTTACCGTTGCCCAAACCTATGCCTCATATGAAATAAGGTACCATGTCGAGCTGAGCCAACTCTCTCAAATACGCCTCCTTCTTATCGAATCTCTCTATCAGTCTGCTGGTGAACTCCTGATAGGTATTGACCGCATGATGGCCTAACGTGTACATGCCGTGGTGCCACCAATCATGCGCTACTCCGTCCAGATGTAAAGTGGCAAATTTAATTGCCTCATCCTCCTGCATAGGCCTAAGTGACAAGTAATTGTCCAATTTCTGGACCCAAGACCTAGCTGATGTCTTCTCTGACCCATCAAAATATGGCAGCGTAATCTTGCTCACCGCATACCGCAAGTCTCTATTCACCTGGGGCTCATAGTCTTGCTCACCGCATAAGGAAAGTCTCTAATTTCTACAAGAGCGGCATGAAATACAACAGAAGACTAAGGCAGCCATGGCCCATAGTCAATCCCATAGTTATAGTTAGATATATGAAGCTGGAACCACTTGAAGGAAACTGTGCCATAGGATTATCGTGAACAATTAAACATTCTGCTGGCAGCATCAAAATGAATAACATATTAAAAGAATAATCATTCTTAACAAAAAATGATTATATTACACAACTGTAGGAAATCCACTTTCCTACAAGTCCTTAGGAGTGTATATTTCTAACAGCTGATAAATGAAATTCAGCCAGCAATTCTAGTACAAGTCATACATCAAGCAAATTTAATCAAATTTGCACCGTTCAATAACATACTTTGTGTAATCTGAAAGGACTTTCATGAATACAAATGTGACACTACTACATGAAAAAAGATCCAGGCTTCTTCAAGCTTCTAAGGTTTGACTATGCCATTAAGAAGGCATATAATCTTACAGTATAAAAGGCTTGGAATAGTTGCATGCTTGGGACCACCACAAATGGAGCTACAGCGATTCTCCATATATATGCTGAAAGCTAGACTTATTGAGTATTTAAGCTAATAAATTGGTTCATCTCCTCTTGACTTTGAACTGCTCGATCAGGCACGCTGAATGCTTTTCTGCACGAAAGGAAAAATTCCAATTGAAATGGCTGCAAAATGCAAACTTCAACAGAATGAGCATTGACCTATGGTTATGCATCTAGAATAATTAACTTTGTATTAATGCATGTATGCAAAATCCATGAACACTGCATAAGAAACAGAAATAACCTTAAGTGTAATAACACTTCATTCATGTATGTGTGTTTCTTGATTTTTTCCAAGGATCTTACTAAAAGTCTGCAAAACTAAATTTCTCACTACAAAAAAAGGAGACATATCATCTGTGCCCTTTGCCCATGCACTGAACGTAGCTCATGATTGACGTGTATGCTCTAGTTTTTTAAGAGCAGATTAAAATTGATGTTGAAGGATTTCTTATTTGAGTTATTTGAAAAGTATGGTGCTGCTCTTACAGAACTGACACTAGAACAAATTTACCACATTCTACAATTCTGTGAATACAAAGAGTTGAAACTAAACAAATAAAGAAGTGAATGATTTCACTGCATTCATTAAAGCCAGACAATAAACAGCTCTTACATATTTGCGTGCATTTAGAACCTAAATCATATAATCATGGATCGACATATGACAAAATGACAAATTTTCCATTAATCATCAAAAAGGGTCTAAATGAACTTAATGCTACAATTGCAAGTACAAAAAATATGTATTGAAGCTAGAACCATGATTATTATGCAATTTTCTCCATAACATCAGAAATGTCAAAAAGGGTTTTGCATTACAGGGTCAAACTTACATTGTCAGAACTAGGATTTTGCATTACAAGAATTTGCCATGCTCCATTTTCCATTTATTATTTATTGCGTCTGTGACGAATCCTCTTCAGATTTATCAATTGGTCTTCCTGTTGCAACTGCCATGGCTGCCTTAGTCTTCTGTTGTATTTCATGCCGACTCTTGTAGAAATTAGCCTTCATAGCTAGCTCTACCATGGGCTGTTGAGATACAGGATAAGCTGCCAACTTCTTAGAATATGTTGGATATAAAATCAACCCATCATATGAAGATAATTGGTCCTTCAATGCTTTCAAGGTTGCTGTCAACTCTGCATTCTCTGCTTCTAAAATCTCAACCTTGGCCTTGGCTTTAGTTACCTGTTTTAATTTTATCACACATAGTTGATGAAATCTTGTGAGTAGAGAAACTTAAAGCAGCTGCTTTGAAATGTTTCAATTGTTGGGTAATTTGCTTTCAAACTTTGAAATTCAGCAACGTCTGGAATTAGATTGACTCAGTGAAAAGTGAAATTATTTTTATGCATAGATTACTTGTCTTGCAGGGTGTTAGAATAAAAAACATATCATTTCTCCAACAGAGATGAGCTAAATCTGAATTTGACATTATCAGTCCTCACAGTCAAAGCTACAGAAGATGGTTCTACTCGGATGTAAGAAAAACCTAAAAACCTTGAAGAATCCTCTAAAGATAGAAGATTTGGCAACATAACAAGTAAAATCAACAAAAATGGTTCTAATTATGTCTGCAAATAAGATTCAATGGGTGATATCAATTTAGGTGGGGTCTCTCAAAAATTCACAAACCAACCATTTGATGTCAATGTAAAATCCTCTTACAAATTGTTATGCTTTCGTAAGGCTTATACACTTCCATCTAAAGTGATAAGATGACTTTCATTAAAGCTAGCAAATTGCTCTCCAACATTAAGAAGGAACAAAACGAATACTAAGAACAGAGTCTAAGAATTGGCTCCCCACTATCACAATAAGCAATAGGGAATATGCCACCAACAAAGAGGGATTTATTTGATATAACTTATTTAACTTCCAAATCGCCAAAGAGAAACAGTTCCCTACCCCATGCATTATTGGGCAAGAAAACTAACTGATACTGAAGTTCACTCACAAATTTGTGTTCAGAGTTCCAAGAATTTTATTGTTGTTTCAGATTGATGCCATTCAGTGTGTCATTGGAAAAATATTCTCATTGGACATTCCATGATGCTATTTGCATTTACAAATAGAGAAACCAAGGACTGTCAAAACCTACTGCTACCTGGAAGATCAAGATTACATAAAAGAAAATGATTTTTCAGTCCTCGACAAAAGAGAAAAACTGACCACATTGTGGGATGCCTTACATCTCGCAAATTCAACATTTGATCATTTGCAGTTCATAATACTATTTTTTTCATTTTCTCTTACTTCCAGTTTGTTATGAACAATAAACTTAATAATGATCTTAGATTTACTCTTTATTATTTATTCCAACAAGGTTTTTTATCATTACCACTAAATCCTTTAATTATATTTTTATATTATAAATTTTGCAAATGTAATCAATCACTAGAAACTGTATTTACTAAATATTTAATCTCATGCCTCTTTTTCAAAAATTGAAAATATGGTTTCTGACTTCCCATTACAGCCATGCATGATTCATGATTAATTAGTACTCATGGTCTAGGTGGATTGACAAGGCTCAGTTTGTTCCTTATCTTAGTGATGAGGTCAAAACTATTAAAGATATGTTTTATATTATTATGGTCAATTAGCTTTTAGGATGGACATTAGGAATCTTCTTTAATAAAGTCATGTCGACTTTAGGTTTTACCTTTTTGCTTTATGAGTTATCAATCTTATCCTCTGAGGTGTCAGTCTTATCCTCTGTGGATAAGGTGTTTGTAGTCTTATATAAGCAAGCTTTTGCTCCTTATTTCATAATAGATTTTTATTCAATCTTGGTTAACTTTCTGTGTGCTGTTTTTGTAATAAAAACTTATAAGCTAAAACAAAGAAGTTTGCCACAAAGGAAGAAAACAGGGGGCTCTCATACACCCAAGAGGAGCTGGCTAGGCTGAGACCTAAAATATCACCTACACCTTTTTACCTTTTGTCACATCCCAGCCTCTATTATAGAGTGTATGAGAACTGGAGATATCAAGTCATTTCTCAAGTGCATGCAGTGAACTCAATGAGTAGTGTGCTGAAGAATTAAATCTTGGAGGTAAGAACATCGCAATATATTCTTAATTGTACCAGTGCAGTCTGAGAACAATTGGGAGTACAGCCATTAATATGTTGCAGCACAGCTACAGAGAGAGGACAACACTGATTCACAGAGACACTGAGTCTGAAAGTAACGACATAACTTATTATTTTAACAAGACAGGGCTATCCAGTCCAAGCTGCAATACTGAAAAGAATGAGACAGCAAATCAAGTGCCACTTTGATGGAATGAGATCTGTAACAATAATCTGTTTTGTTATCAGAAGAGTTTTCCTTTACTCTAATTGTGATCTAGTTTCCATCTTCCTCACCATTTCAAAGAATTTATGCCTACAGATTGAACCAGAGGTACTAAGGATAAATTGCAAGCTACAGTAAATGATGGTGGATATCAAGCGCATTATATTACATATTCTGTTTTAAAATCTCAAGTTTATGATGGTGGATATCAAGCGCATTATATTACATATTCTGTTTTAAAATCTCAAGTTTTCTTCTTTACTATTTTGGCACTTGCCAACATACAAGGGATAGGGAGAAATAGTAAGAGGTTTAGAAGCATATAAATGATGTAAAAGGCATCATTACCCTATTTCTGAATCCTTCATTTGTGATGTTGAATTGGAAAAATGAACCTTGATAAAAGATGTAATGATTATCATCTTCACAAACTCAATGCATGTGTCTCATCAAGAGCCTCGAGTCTATCGAATATCCTAAGCTTTGAAAAAGTTGAACTACATAGCAGGCACTTAAGTGAAAAAATAATTCCAAGGATAAGCTATGTCTGGAAAGGTTTCAAGACCTCTAACATCATAGAAAGCTTTTTTTCTTTCAACATAATCCAAAGGCTGGGCTACATAGGAAGGCATTTTCAAACATCCCCCAAGTAGAGTTTCGTGAAATTATTATGGATATATCTACTTAGATGATGCTTGTGTTCCAGTCATTTGAACAATAAGTGGCTTTTCAGATATTTCATTAATGCATGAAAGCCAACCAAAAAATAGGTTCAAAGATGTAATACGCAACAATGATCACCATATGAGACAAAATATTTATATGTACTAAGGAACACATTAAACATAATGTTGCAAACAAAATCTGTAAGGTCAGACAAACATGAAATATACCAAGAAAGCAATCTTCTGGAAAATCTGTGTTTATTCTATTAACATTTCAGATCACACTCTGTGATCCAGGATCAACATGAATAATGATAAATGTGATCCATCATTATGATGGAAAAACAGTAAATTTGTGTTGAAACTTGAGACAATTAATTTCTACAAAGTTTTTCCAAAAGCTTATTTTCTTTATTTCATGGAATGCGGAAACCTCATTTTTTTTAATAAAATACAGTTCTAGAAGTCTTGAACATACCAGTTGATAAATTGCTTGTGTAGAATCTTCACCATCAAGATTTTGTAGGGAGACAAACAAATTTCCTTTACAATCACTTTCATTCTCACTGATGCATGAAGATGAGACAAGTGTTGTGGTTTGATTTTCAGGTTCAGCACTCGGAAGCTTTCCTGCCTCCTTGTATTTTGAAGAAGTGTGATCATTTAGATTTCCCAAGGATTGCATTGCACCATTTAGTCTCTCCTCCACCTTTACAGATAACCCTGTCTCCTGAGGTCACGAAGGAAATAAACAATATACCTAAGCATCTAAAGAAAACATAGGAAAGCAAAATTTATCATATTAAAAAGTTAGAACAAAAAATGAAAATCTGCAACTAAATTGACAACCATACACTCTTATTGTAGAAGAATAATTGTTTTATCCATAAATTTAAATATTCTGTATACAAGCCAATGACCAACCTACTAAAATTATTAATCAAACATGTTAGCACATCATTGTATAATTATTTTTCATTAGTTCAGACAGTACAATGCAAAGCAATATAATAATCAGTAATCCACAAATGCAATAGAATAATTAGTAATCTATTAATGCAATATAACCAACCGCCACCAGATCAAATTAAGTATACAAGGAAATTCTGTAAGAAGTATTGGACCATTATTGTTTTTACAAATTCTCAATGGAAATCCATTCTTGTATTTTTCTGATAAGACTAAGATCTTCTTTTTAATATTTATTTAACATACTGTGATAATTAGCCTATGTCAAACCATTTACAGAAAATATTACTAAATGCATATGAATCATTGGAGTGAGGCCATGTAGGACTGCCGACCCATATCAAAGAGTTGTGTGATTTAGCAGTTGATGGATCTAAATTGATTAGGCTTCATTCTCATAGTTTGTGCTACATACTTGGAGCCTGGCGGCATACAGTATGCATTGCTCTATTAAAGATGCTTTAGCTATCATCTTTATGCTTTAAACCAGTATGTTTCTTTTCTATTGATTCTTTTCATAAATTTGACTATGGTATGGTGGTATCTGTTCAGTGGTATCTAAATCTCTACCAACTGTATCTTTTATTTTAAAATATAAAAAATGAAAAGCAAATTTCAATGCATTCATGGAAAGTAAACTAATGACCACAAAGTGTCATGTCCCCATCCCTAGTCAGCACAGCTGGTAGCGAGTTAGCCTATCATTTGATCCTCGTAGGCTGACAGGAGTGTTCAGAGGATCCTTTTTGGCAGTTCTTAGTGTTGGTTAGCTCCAGTTGCAGTGTGTCAGGTTTGGGCCTTCGCAGAATCTTCCAGAGAGTCTTTTCAGAGAACTTTCTATTTTAGAAAGTTAGGTCGGTGGCTGCTATTTGGTGGGGCACGTGCGATTATTCAGTTCGGACCATTGATGGTGATTGATTTGACGGAGAAATAGAGTAATTGCGAGTTATTAAATATTTAATAATTTGACTTTTAATAAAGTCACTTTATTGAAATATTAAAATATTTAATTATTTGGCTTAATTATAAAGTATTTAATTATACTTTATAATATATTATTAAAATGTGACTTAATGAGTATTTAATGCTCATTAAAAGTGGCGCCAATAATTAATCAATTCTCCTAAGTCAAAAGGTGAAAATTAAATCATTTATTTAAATGATTTATTAAAAAGGAGAATAGGTCGAATTTTCTCAAGGAGCAATATATTCCTTTCACAGGCAAAATCGAACTATCATGTTATTATTCAATTTTGTCTTGATTTTTGCTCTGAGCATTGGAGTTTGCAAACCCTAGGGTTTCTGGCAAACGATCGTTTCTGGAGAACGAAAACTCTTCAGGAATCAGGCAGACTGAGGCTGTGAAATATCAGTTGAAGCTGGCACTTGGTGATTTCATTCAGAGATCACAGTTTGAGGTTATTGAGACATTCATTCAGTGAGAAGCAGAGAAAAACATCTTCCAGTTGAGGCGATTTCATTCATCACCATTCATCAGTGATTTGGCACGAGTTTCAAGGAATCCGTACTATCATTATTACTGCTGCAGACTGGCCGTACCACTGTACCTGCAGGCCGTACTTATTCTTTTCAGAGATTCTCTTCTGGCTTTCAGTTTCCAGCTCTCTGCTCTAGGCGTTGGGATTTATTTTGCATATCTGGAGATTTGGCATTGTTCTCAGAGACTGGAGATTCTTATTTCTTTGGCCGTACCATCCAGCATTAATTGCAGCCGCCACTTACAGAAAATCAGGTTTTTCATCAATAAATTCATTGTCTTTCATTACTAGCTCCATCTTTAGCATTGTAATTGCTCTGGAAGTTGAATATATTGATGCGCCTTGGTTCTTGAGCAAGATTTGAAACATTTAATGCATTTATGTATTTTTTATGAATTTATTAAGCAATTCTAGAGAAATCGCAATTTTTCCTTTTGCCTGTAAAAACTTCAAAAACACAAAAAAATCGAAATTTGCAAAACACAATACAAAAAACAATCAGAGTTGAATCAGAGAACCACCAGGGTTCTGACAGTGGTATCAGAGCACAGATCTCCTGCCATCCTGTGCTTTTTCAGTGCTTTTCAGTATTCAGAGTGCTTTTTGCTTGCCTTTTCATGAGCCGAGATCCTATTCAGTATATGAGAGGCGTAGGAACAGGCAAAGACGAGGATTGGACAGGTCCACCTATCCCCGAGGGTCAGACAGTGTCAGGGGTACTTGGGATTCACAGATCCAGTTCTAACAGTAGTGAAAACAGTGTTGCAACCCTAATGGCAGATCGTGAGATTCCTACAGAGGCACGTAGAGATCTAGGGAAGGCACATGCAGAGGGTGATATCACCGATGAGGAGTTTAGACGGAGACACGACAATATGATGGATATGATGTCTCAGCTGATGGGTACCATTAGACAATGTACGCCCACACAGCCACACTTCATTCAGATTGGACAGACGAGCGGGACTGCACCCGTTGATCAGCCATTAGCATCAGCTCCTAGACAACCATCACCACCTACTGTGAGCGAGGCCGCCAGCCTACTTTCTTACCTAGAGAGACTCCACCCTCGCACTCCAAGAGCGCAGCACGTACAAAGATCGAGTTCTAATGCATGTCGCCATGAATTTGATCAGATTTCATGGCGAGTACATGTCTTTAGCGCCTGAGATCCGGCAGGCACTTACATTTCATGAGTTTATAGATGTCTATAAACCCAGAGGAGGAGGTAGATTTGATCGTAGACCCCCACAACATCAGCAGCAGCAGCCACAGGTGAATAGAGACTTGCAGTATGCGGTGAGCAAGATTATGCTGCCATATTTTGATGGGTCAGAGAAGACATCAGCTAGGTCTTGGGTCCAGAAATTGGACAATTATTTGTCACTTAGGCCTATGCAGGAGGATGAGGCAATTAAATTTGCCACTTTACATCTGGACGGAGTAGCGCATGATTGGTGGCACCATGGCATGTATACGTTAGGCCATCATGCGGTCAATACCTATCAGAAGTTCACCAGCAGACTGATAGAGAGATTCGATAAGAAGGATCCAGAACTGTATTTCAGAGAGTTGGCTCAGCTCAGACAGACAGGCAGTTTGGATGCATACATAGGTGAGTTTCAGAGAGTTGCAGTTATGGTGACTGGCATTTCAGAGCGGAGACTCATTATATTATTTGTTGAGGGTTTGACAGAACCCATGAGAGGTTGGGTCAAGGCTTTTGACCCTCCCACACTTCAGGAGGCCATGCGGAAGGCATGAAGCATGGAACTTGCAGCACCTCGCAGCAAGTTCAATTCAGGGTCCACTCCATACACGAGACCCAACAGGCCTTTCGATAGAAACAATGACAGAAATAGACCCTTTGACAGGAGGAGGGATCAACAGGATCCGAAGAGACAGAATGCACCACCGTTTGACAGAGAAACATTGAATGAATTACGTAAGAAAAAGTTGTGTTTTTGGTGCAAGGCACCCTATGATGAAAAACACATATGCCCACTTCGTCCGAAAGTCAAAAATAACCAAATGGAGTGGTTTTACGAGGGCGAAGAACAATCTGATCTGTCAGACCAGCAAGCTAATTCCGAGCATTCAGATGATGAGAGGTCCGAAAATGAAGTTGAACATGAAGGTGGAAGGAAGCTACAGGAAGCCCATTTGACCAGCCTTCAGAGAGATGGATCATTTCGACTTCGTGGACTCTTAGCAGGACAGAAGGTGATTACTTTGTTGGATACAGGTGCTACACATAATTTTATTGATGCACGTTTAGTGGAGAGACGTGGCATCCAGACAGAGGCTTTCGAGGGTATCCGAGTCAAAGTGGCTGACGGGTACACTCTCAGGTGCGACAGAAAGATTACTGATCTTTCGATGAGACTGAACAACTATGAATTCAAGACTGAATTCTATGTTGTTAATATGGGTGATACAGATGTGGTATTAGGGATGGCATGGTTACATGATTTGGGTGAGTTCACGCTCAACCTACGGGATATGGAGATGAAATTCAAGGTTGACGGAAGGCCACATGTCATCAAAGCAATACGGGACAGTAATCTTAGGATGGTTTCATTCAGGCGGATGGAGAGGCTCATTCGTCATGACATGGTTGACTGGGCGGCTGAGTGCATGTTGATGCCAGCCCAGCAGGAGCCGTAGAAGGGTGAGTACCACCCTGACATACAGATTTTGAGGACTAAACACTCCAAAGTGTTTAGTGATATTCCACCTGGTAGACCTCCAGACAGGGGTACGAAGCACATTATTGAGTTGGAGGAGGGCGCAAAGCCCGTGATGATCACTCCCTACCGACATCCGAAACGACTCAAGGATGAGATAGAGAAGACCATTAATGAGTTGTTAGCTATGGGTCATATCAGACCTAGCAAATCCCCTTTTGCTTCATCGGTTGTATTGGTGAAGAAGAAGGATGGATCACTTCGGATGTGCATCGATTACAGGCAGCTCAACAAAAGAACCATCAAGAACAGGTACCCTATTCCACGTATTGATGAGTTGATAGATGAGTTGCATGGAGCAGTCTTCTTTACGAAGATTGATTTGAGATCAGGGTACCATCAGATACAGATGAGGGAGCAGGATATTGAGAAAACCGCTTTCCGGTGTCATTGCGGTCACTTCGAAGTTTTGGTTATGCTCTTTCGGTTAACTAACGCGACTCGCCACCTTCAGCGACTATGAAATGGTTTTCGCGTCGCTTGAGGAGATTTTGTTAGTCTTCTTCGACGACATTTTGGTTTATAGCAGGTCATGGGATGAGCATCTGGCTCATTTGGATACAGTCTTGGGTATCTTAGCAGACGAGTCTTTCTATGCTAAGGAATCCAAGTGTGAGCTTGGCATGGAGGAGTTATTATATCTGGGGCACATCATTAGTGCCAAGGGAGTGAGTATGGACCCTGAAAAGGTCCGAGCTATTGTTGACTGGCCGGTACCTGAGAACCTTACGCAGCTCAGAGGTTTCATTGGGTTGTGTGCATTCTACAGGAGATTTGTTAGCGAGTTCTCACGTCACGCCGCACCCCTTACTGACTTGACGAAGAAGGGGGCTTTTCTTTGGTCACCACAAGCGCAGGAGTGCTTTGATAGATTCAAGGTGATCATGACTTCATGTCCGGTGCTAGCATTGCCTGACTTTTCGAAGTCATTTGATTTATTCTGTGATGCTTCAGGAGAGGGCATTGGTGCCGTTTTGATGCAGGAGCGACACCCGATTGCATTTGAGAGCAGGAAAATCAGGGGTCCTGAGAGATTTTACAGTATCTATGATAAGGAGATGTTAGCCATTATGCATGCATTGGCTAAG
>VDFB02150274.1:0-16710 GCA_007258455.2 Sequoia sempervirens | reverse complement strand
ACTTGTTGGTGCACTCGTGATCGATATCAACCAAAAAAATCATTTTAATTATTTTGTCTATTTTGGTTGGTTTCAGTTTGTTGTTGCAACTTATTTTGGTGGTTAATTTTGATGAAGGCTAGATGACATTGTTGTCATTGGTTGACAAAATGTCATGTATCAAATTTTTATTCGGAGCAAGAATTTTATTGTTGGGTTTGTGCAAGATCATGGGGGGCCAAAAAGTGGTGATGTTACAAAAAAAATGTGACATGAGCAAGGCAAAATTGTGGAATTCACATTTGACTTTTTACTTGGATTGGTAAAAAGTATAATTGCTATGGTAAACACCAAAGCAAAATGAATATTCATTATTAACGAATATCCTCTTTTAAAAATAGAATATCCATTATTAATGGATATCCTCTTTTGAGAAAGCGAATATCCATTATTAACGGATATCCACTTTTAAAGAGAATATCTATTAATAACGGATATCCAATATTAAACAGCAAAAATGGATATCCGATTTGTATAAAATGGATATCTATTATTGAGACACTTATAATTTTTTTAGACACTGAGCCATGTATATTAATTATTATAATAATTAAATATTATATAATGATAATATCTTTTTATAATATTATATATTATATAATAATATATTATATTATTATATATTATATTATTATATTATTATATATTATATTTTAATAATAAAATATTATTATATATTGTAGGATATTATAATACTAATATTATAAAATTATATTATAAAATATTGTAGGATATATTAATATATACTAATATTGTCATATGTTTATTATATATTGTATTGTTTTTGTTACAAATGTGGTGTCCCCGCTGCCCCGCCTACCACCTAGAGGCGAAATGGGGGGCGGTGACTAGTCCCTGCGAGTGTTTGCAGCGCCGGCCACCACAACCACCAAGTAAGTACCGAGAGCGGAATCGAACCTGAGACCATGAGGAGCCATCCCACAGCCTCAAGCCAATCCTGCTACCCGAGCCGACTTATTATATATTAATATTAATATATTAGTATGACAATAAATTAAAATATTATTGTATTATATATATTAATATTATCATAAATATTGTGGGAGGAAGGGTGGGCACCCCTCTACGCTAGCGAAGGGAGGTGGTGTTGGTTGCCATGTTGGTTGGAGGAAGTGGGTGGAGTGTTGCGTTGGTACTTCGTTTGGCTAAGTTCTTGGCAGCCTTTTCGAGGGGCAAAGGCACGTGAGAAAGGTTTGTAGTAGACTATTCTACTATGTTTAGTGTTGCAGGCTTTTATTGTTGTGGTGGTCTTGGCATGTGGAGAGGACATTTGGCTCGTTGGTGGTGTACTATTTGTTGTTTTCGATGGCAACTTTGAAATCTGGATTGAGTCTATTTATTGTGGGTTAGGCTTCTTCTCAGGTGCATTCTTTCCTTTGCAAGTGGATGTGGTTATTGTGGGCTTCCTTCTCATTCTAGTCTGAGGCATTTAGTGCTATATAAAGGATGGTGAAGGGGTCGAAGTTTGTGGTTGAAGTCTCAGTGGTGGGCCTAATTCATTTTGGTGCCGATACACCCATCTCTCTGAAGTCGTCGGCTCGACAAGCTTCATTCAAAGAGGTCACAGATCAAAGGCTTAAGTGAATTTTGATTAATTATGAGTCATTGGTGTTGATAGCAGTAAAGATGGTTCTGGGCTCGGGTCATTTGGAATGTAATAGGTATGGGAGGGACAATTTGCATGTCTCCTCCCATTTTCTTGCTTCTCTGTTGGACAATCGTGTTCCGAAGGTGGAGGCTAAAAGCTTGCTAGTTAAATTGTTTCGTGGTGACCTGGTGGAAGGTGTGGACAAGGTGTTGGGAGTAGTGCTCAAAGGCAGAGGTTGTCCGTGATCGTGTGATCTAGAGCAGATTCATTCAGAGGACACAATCAACATTTACCCATTCCTTTTAGACTTGCATGGTCCGGGCTTGTGAGGCACAGGGCGATTGTGGCTATGGTGGTCATTTTTCTAAAAAAGCATCTTGGTTTGATGGCGGTTGAGGATGAAGGTTGGAAGGAGGAATTCAAAAAATTTGCAAGGCTGAACAAGTTCCAGTGAGGAGGTAGCTGGGCGTAGTTTTTTGTGCTTGTTCTGGTCATTTCTACTTTTTGTCTGTCTCGGTGGTGGTTTGGTTTGGTTCTTGCCATTTATGGCTTAAATTTTGTAAGTTTTGGTTAGGGTTTCTATGGCTTTTGTTGGTTTTTTTTTGGTGGTTGAAGTTTTGGATTTTTTCGTGGTGATCAGATGATTTTTTGATAAAGTCCTATTACCTACGCAACAGATGTTTGTACTAAAATTTTATGTTCTTTTATTAATTAAATCTATAAAAACCTTACGTATCAAAAAATATATATATTATCATAAATATTATCATATTATAATTATATATAATACTAATATATTATTATATATTATATAATAATAAAATATTATGTTGTTATGTATTTTATTTTATTTTATTTGTAAGCTTGGTGAGTTTTATAATGTTGCAGGAATTAGACCTATCCCGCACCAAGTGAGACCATAATGGAGGGATCTCATCCCCATAGATTCAAGCTTATAGCTAATTTATTTTGTCATGGCCATATTGGACCATTCAAAACACTACATGCTAGATTCTAATGTCACTATATATCTACCAAACTACACTAGAAAAATATAAAACTAACACCATATGACAATAAGCTTGGTGATGATTATCTCTTGAAATCACCCAATTTTATTAAGGTTTTGACGCCTACCTAGATTGAGCAATTTCTTGTAATTTGTTCTTGACTTCCTCGATGTTGTGGATATTATTTTTCATTTTCTACATTGTGTGCCATTCATTTCCTCCCTCTTTTTTGTTTTACGCATCTACAAGTGGAATGCCACGCTGGATGGATGTGCATCCAACTCTTGAGGTGTGAGAGCCCAAGACATGCTTTGTAGTGCCCCTCCATTCTCACCGTGGACATGCAGGTAGTCAGCTTTGGAACTTGAAGATGAAGGTAAAATAATGGGGATATTTAAAGATATGTGCTAATAATGTAAGTAGTTGATCTATTTTATGATACTGTATATAGATGCATTGTTATGATCAGTATGTGATTATTTTACCATGAGCATTATGTGATTATCATTCTTATTGCTATGTAGTTGATTATTTATGAGTTGGTTGGACTACTTTGTGTTGTTATTATTGTTGTGTGTGGGTGAAGGGGACAATATTGTATTACTCACTTGTGAGTATCCTGCTATGATGTGATTTATTTTCACGATGTGCCTATTTGTATGATTATGTATATGCATGACTATTTTGTGTGATGCAGATTGTAGGTACTATGCATCGACTCCACCTGAATTGTCAGGTCTAAGCGTGTCTTAAACCCAATGGAACAGCTGATTGGAGATAACATTTAGTCCCCTACCCTAACCATCATCCTCAACGAGGATGAGTATTTGGTCTGTTACCTCGTCAATGTTGTCTGATGTCGATGGTCAGATGGTCTTGCTTTTTGAGCCTAGTTAGGGTTTCAATAATTGTTGTTGATATTTGATTTGTTTAATTAAATTTGTTTGATAAATATTGTTTTGGTTAATTAATGCATTAAAATAAACTATTAAGTTAAAAGGGCACTTTGATAATTAAATATAAATATATTTATTAAGAATTATAGTTTATAATAAATTAAAATTTTTATAAAATATTATAATATAAAATAAAAATTATAATGGAATGTGATCTAATTGATGAATAGTAAAAATAATTAAAAAGATAGAAATGATTTTTTATGGAGCACATGCATAGTTTCAAACAAATTGTCGAAATGGAAATTTAATGTTTTCTTGGGGATTTTGAGAAATTTTATTAGATTTTTTATTTTGAAAATAAAACAGCTTCCTTTTGTTAATAATGATCCTTTCTAGTGAGATTTTCATGGGGATTCATTTTGTCTTTTCGAGGGAAGGGAAGTAACTTATCTACGAGAAAATTTCACAAGCTGTGAATTTTGGGGAAATGGGGGATTCTTGGAGGAAAATTGATTTTGTAAAAACAACTGCATTCCATTGTTGATTCTTGAAAGGGAGGAATGTAGAAGGATAGTTGAAGGAAGGCATTGTTTCAAATCAAATTGAAGAAATGAATTTTCAGATGAGTTTTTTGTTCTTCTTATGTTAGTGCTATTGTGCTATTGTTCTGTTTGTTTAATGATTTAACTGTTTTGTTTATCATCGTGGTGCAATATATTTTATGCTTATTCTATGATCTTTGCATTCTTGAAAGTTTCCTTAGCCCTCTTCGCGTGTATCTTGTAAGCATCGATTTTCACCTGCTAATCACGTCCCTTGGAAGTCATTTAAAGTCTTGAGTATTACATTTGATATTGGATACTTTGTTGTTATTTCGATAACTCTATCCTTGGTGCAATATATTTTATGCTTATTCTATGATCTTTGCATTCTTGAAAGTTTCCTTAGCCCTCTTCGCGTGTATCTTGTAAGCATCGATTTTCACCTGCTAATCACGTCCCTTGGAAGTCATTTAAAGTCTTGAGTATTACATTTGATATTGGATACTTTGTTGTTATTTCGATAACTCTATCCTTGGTATTCGATTTTGTGTATATCCCGCAACCTTGCACCTCTTAAGAGCGTCGATTACTTTTCCCCTCAACCGATTTCTTTCTCCGAAAGTTTCTAAAGCCTTTTCAATAAATCCAATTTAAGTAGTCCTGCAGTCACTGCGCTTTATGAGATGATAACTATTTGAGGTATTCTGCTAAGAGTAACCGATTGCCTTCTCCTTGTGGCCGATTTTTACAGGGTAGTAAAAACAACAAAATCTGCTCTATTCATACACGCCCTACAAGGCAAAATTGGTGTTACACCAATCATTGCAATACTATGAAAGTTTCCTAGCTTTTACATCAAAAACGTCTATGCTTATTTTGTTGTCATACACCTTTTTCTTCCCAACCGATTGCCTTTTTATGGAAGGTTCTTAAGTCTTTGCAACTAAACCAGTGGCGTCTCCCTGCAATAGGAATTTTTCCAAATGTTAAATCGACCTTTAATAGGAAGCATCTATATTAGAAGTCCACAGTGTGGGTTAGCTACATTACTTCCGTTTACTTCGGCATCATTAAGTTAAGAAACTTTAGAAATAAATCTGTATGGTATCTTTTGGATAAGCGTCAAATTTAGCCATGGGTATCTTGGAATCGAGTTGCTTCTGTGGGAGTTTAACAATTTTATTAGAAGAGACATTGGGTTGTTAAGAATTAAAAAAATCACTTGTATTAATATGATTTGGTCGAGTTTATATGCTGGTATAAGTATGCTAGAATAATCGATGCCAAACCTATCATTAAGGAAAGTAGTTGTTTTAGCTGAGTTAAGTCCATTAGCTTTATCACTAAACGCATAGTTCTTCATCATGGCAATAAGCATAGCATTTGTAACTCTGTCCTTGGTTGTTCGAACTTTCTCTTGCCACAGAAAAAGCATAGCAAGCATTTGCTCTTTATAAACAAGGATTTGTTTTATGAAACACATATGCCTTTCTTTCCTTGCATTCTAGTCTTTGATAATTGTTGGATGAATATTGAGTTTGGAAACTAGAACTGTTACTGTTGTGCGCTTCCTCCTCACTGTCTTAGCAAGCGCTTGAGTTATTTCGCTTTTGCTATGATCTCCGTATATGGCGTCTTCATATCTTGGACTGCGATTTTTATTTGATGGATATGTTTGGGTTTCAGTCGATATTTGAAATGAGTGTTAGGGTCTAAAGACTGTGTTTTTTAATGCTAGAAATCGTGTTTTCTATCTTGCATTTTACATTCGATGCTTTATGTAGGTTTTCTATGGATATATGTTCTATTTGGTAATTGATGAATATCCTGAAGTTTCGATTTTATACTGATGATTTTATTTTATGGTGATTGCTGGCTATTGGTATGTTGTTTGCACTTTGTAATGGGTATTCCGATTTCGATCTGATGACTGTGTTCCATGTTTGGTAATCAGAGGCTTTGTTATATGTGGTATTCGATATGTAAACAGCAAATATTGTATGCTACGCATTCAGTGAATGTATTATATAAATGAGCATTTGAATTATATATATATATATATATATATATATATATATATATATATATTCTTCCTTACTATATATAGTGAATTGGAAACTGCATTATTAATAATTTATATACATATAAGTATTATGATTATAGAAAAAGAATAATTCTGTCTATGTTAATTAATTAATTATGTTAGATAAATAAATTGGGAGATTAAACAGGGTAAAATTGATTTACTTATAATTGATAATTGAAGGATTTGTTTAAATGAATGAATTAAATTGTTTTTTTGTTAATGAGTGCTGAATTGTTTCATAATTGATTTGTAAATGCATTACGTAAATAGACATTTAGAAATAATGTTATTGTGATAGATGACCCAATTGGGAGAATTAAGTGGCTAAGTTAATGAGAATTATGAGTGTGAAAATAATGTCTATATCATGGTTGTATTGTTTATTTGATGGCTTGTATATTGTGCTGGTAATTGGATATTGGGATGATTTGTGATAATGGCTTAAAAGTGGGAGTTCTTTGGGGCAAAGTGGATAAGGTTGGCTTCTAGGGGTTTAGGATGGAGTTGTTCTATATGTATAATTGTTTATTTTGGAAGTGGTTGTTAATGTTCTGAGTTGTGTGCAAGAGGGTCAATGCCTTGCACTGTGCATTCATTCTTGTGATTGGGATAGGTGAGCGAGATGGTCAATGCCTTACTCTGTGTGTGGGATTTGTCATGCCCCTACATGATATTGGTTGCATTGTTTATTTGATGGCTTGCATATTGTGCTAGTAATTGGATATTGGGATGATTTGTGATAATGGCTTAAAAGTGGGAGTTCTTTGGGGCAAAGTGGATAAGGTTGGCTTCTAGGGGTTTAGGACGGAGTTATTCTATATGTATGATTTTATAATTGTTCATTTTGGAAGTGGTTGTTAATGTTCTGAGTTGTGTGCAAGAGGGTCAATGCCTTGCACTGTGCATTCATTCTTGTGATTGGGATAGGTGAGCGAGATGGTCAATGCCTTACTCTGTGTGTGGGATTTGTCATGCCCCTACATGAAACTCAACGCGTCACAATTTTTTTTTTTTTTGACAATGATATTATTTTGCATTAATGGCACAACTCTTTAATGCTAGATCTTAAACATGAAATCTATACTATATAATCTCTCCTCATTGCTAACACACTTAGATATCAAATAATTGTTATTACTATCCCTACTACCTATCAAGTCTTTTATCATTTGATATTATTATTTACAATACTAATTATTCGAATAATACTCATATTGTTATTAATTTCAAAACCCCATGTTTTCAATTATTAGCATTTATCTTTTAATAGAGGATTATTAGCATTTATCTTTTAATAGAAGCTCCATTCAACATGGGGTCGACATTGATTAGGGTTACCATGGTGTATTTTATGACACTAATTTTGACATTAGATTACACATTTACGTTACATAAAGCTATTACAAAGCTCTATAATATTATCAAGATATTATTGATAACAAAATTTCTTTACACGAACATTTACCACTATTTAAATACCACTATTTAAATAGCTGATTATTATTCTTTACATAAATAAGAATAAGAAATATCTTATACATATATTCATATATAAATAAATAATTTATTAAGAGAGAGTTTAAAAATTGATAAGAATTAATAAACTTCATATGTAAATAAATGTATTATTTTAATATGAAGGAGAAACTAGAAAAATAACAAAAGAAATAAAGGAATCTTTTAATACCTATTCTTCTATCTTAGAATAGATTATTTTCTTAAATTAATTTAACCTCTAATAAAAGTTTGGGGATATATTCTCCTTTAGGGATGTATTTTTATTTAAGAGGATCCTTTATTATTTTATTTAAGGGATGTAATACATGAGAGTTTAGAATGTTATGTTGAATCATCTAAGGGGGTCCACCCTAAATGGGCATTTCAACGCTTATTACATGGCCTTGGGTAAATACATGCAAACTAAAATCTCGTTTATTTTGTTACTCTCTCCTTCTTCAACCCTAAGTCTTGCGTACATATGTGATAAAGATTAGGTTAGAGAAAATGAAACGCCGTCTTTTATGCAAAATTTCGCTTCACGTAAAGGAAATAAATGAATAAAATATATATGTCTTATTACAGAGAGGGAAACATATTCTTTTCCTAAATGCATATCACATTAAAGGTAAGTGCTTTTTATTTTTAAGTTTTTATTTATTTTTTATTATTTCCAACCCTAAATAGGGCGCTTCATTTTCAACCCTAGAGTTTCTTCCATCTTTGCCTCACAGTTTGGCAGGGAGATGGAGTAGAGTGGCGGCGCTGGGGAGGAGAGGGGAAATCCACTTCTCCCTCTTGCGAACAAATGACGACTTCCAGAGTGACAGAATGGAGAGCGTGGCCTTTGTCTGGCACCTTGCAAGATTCTCAAGTCTATTTTATCTTTTTTCTGTTTAAATTTCCTCTTCTTTCTCTTACAGTTCTTTTTATTCCCTCCCTTTCCCATTCGATGGCTCTAAGTGTTTATTTTCTTCTTTATTATTGTAAGCAGACACAGGCTTTGCATGGCGTCCACCCAGAAGGAAAGGGAATATCGATCACAAGAGGTCAGCCGGAGACACACGCCATAACTTGCAGCTCACCAAAAGATACCCACGTACTGCCTAAAAAAAAATAAGAGGGGTGATGGTGGCCGTTTGAGAGGGCGCGGCTGGGTGGAAGACCTACGCCTCCAAACCCCAAGCCAACTCACCTCCTTTACTCCCTCTCTCTATATTTTTTTTCTTCTAAAAAAATAAGTAAATAACAGTATTTCATTCTAGATTTCTTTACCCAGGTTGCAGATTTCCTCGTCCTTCCTCCCCTAGTTTCATTCTCAGCTCTTATGATGCTTATTTTAATTACTCAAATCTAGACAGGGCATGCAAGAAAAAAATTTCCAATTTTCTCTTTCATTTGCTATATATATATATATATATATGTGGGTCATCCAAGCAAGTTGACTACCAGATAAATAAAAAGAAATGCAGAAGAAATTTCATTTTGAAACAAAGAAAAGCATCTTGCTAGGTACATAATATGTGCAGGAAAAACAAGCTGTCAGCTTCAAAATGATTTTATTAATGCTTTAGGATCTATCAATTTTTTTCTTCTCGTTTTTCTTTATCATTGTAAAGCAAACACAAACAATAAACTATTCCATCCTTACCCGACCTGTCTTGTCTCTGTTATGTCAAGGCATCAGCATGTTCTATAACATTAATATTCCACCTCCTTGCTCAAACCAATTACATTCTCTTTTTCTTTTGCTTCCTTGGTAGACTGGCTGATACAACAGGCCAAAACTTTAAAATGGGCCAGAGTAATAAGCAATTACAAAAAGAAAGGCACTCTCATACAATTCATCAATCTTGTAAAATTTATTTTCTTTCACTGTGTGATCTACACACCAAGGGCTTCTGTACAGTCAATAGAAGATAAAGAATTCCCCACATCTTTATTTTTGTACTTGAACAATAAAATGGTCAGTAATAAGAACTTTCGTTTCCCACATTAAACCCAGCTTTGGTAAGAGAGTAAACCATGAAGGAAAGAGAGAAATTGTTACCGCCATCTACTACTGGAAATCATTCTATATGTGTGCACATATATAAATATATATACATTTTTCTTCTAAAATTTTCTCTGAAATTGTTTTTTTTTTTTTTGCAGAAAAATCCTTTCATGTAGAACCATCACATTTGCACTGCACTCAGGTCCAATTCCCTGGAGAACTATACAAGGGGAAGATTAGCCACTCACCCAGCTAGAATAACTGTTTCGTTTCTCCCTGCACACAAACACATTACCACTTTTCTGACCAGTGGGAGCTCACCTCCCATCCATAGGACTGATTACAGTCCACCCCCAAGCAGGGGAAAAACCAAGGTAACAGGACACACACACAGCTCATGGACCCACAATCATGGCTTAGCCTCTTTTAACATAACAACCCCCCAGGACTACACCAGAGGGCACAAAATAACTCCAATTAGGACTCCACTATAGTTTTCCAGTTATTACATTACACTTCACAAAGAACTCACATACATGAGCCCAGAGTGAGGGAGTGGGGAACATCTATAGGAAAGGGGGAAGCATTGCATAACATTTTCCTGAGCAATTATAGCCACTGACCTCAATTCACAACACAGAACAACCTTCCTACTTCCATTCCCCAACCTCTTTTCCATTCCCAATCTCTTCCTCATTTTTACCCACACACCAACAACAATATGCACAATCCAGGCTCTTAGCTGGGTACTCCTACCCATACAACAAATTTTTTCTTTTTTTTTCATTAACATAACAGTTTCCCATTCCTGGACATTACTCCCACTCAGACCCCTCACAAAATGAACCTTCAAAAACTATGAAGACCCATTCAACTTGACTCATCCTCAACAAGTAGCCATATCAGCTTTACACAATTTCACCCAAAACACATAATTACATGCATACTACCAGAAATTCAACACAAGAGGGATAATATTGTTAACTTACGAAATTTACATGATGGCAATACAACTTACACAATGTCTCACAAACTGATATTATCACACACATTTAACAGAAAATTAAACCCAAGGAAATGGAATTACTAACCTATGATTTCTTCAAGATGACAACACAGACATCAACCCCCTCCTTCCAAATCTTATTCTCCAATCAGGTAGCCCCAGCAAGGAGATTGTAGCAGATTTTTTTTTCCTCTATGGAAGAATAATCAGAAATCCCCCCACCATTTCAAGACAAGGCTTACTTATGACCCAAGACTCCCATGATCATTCTCCAAGAGACAAGTGTTGTCCCCATCTTTGAACACACCATCCTCCTCCTATGAGTAAGCACTTTTAAACCTACTTAACTTGAATTTTCGTCATTAGCAGAAAATGCCTCCAAAAAGGGGGCCTATGACCTTCAATTTAATTTTAAAGCACATAAAGTCACCCCCAAGACATGACATCACAACCTAAGGTCAAGAAAATGTCACAAAACATGACTAAGTCCCCTTCAAATCACTTTAGGACTTGTCTAACATTGTTACCTCTATTACTTACACTAATCATAGTGCTAGTCAATAAGAAAATGTGCTTACTAACATGACACAAAGTAACACTTGCAAACCACCATGAAATATGTCACCTTGGTATCCCCTTAGTCCACTGGCCATGGTTAACCTGCACACTCACTTGCAATGTTAATCCATTATCATGATAAAACCAAGCATGAGATTACAATATAATATTTATGCATAGAAATTTTAAAGAATCACACAGCTCATCACATTGATTCACACCATTACATGATCAGCTTATTACTAGCAAGATTAGTTTTGACAATTTAAGTTACACATATTTAAATATGCACATAATTTATTAGTACATGATCATTTGGTTAATTCAAATAATTGCATAGCAAATATTAACAAGATCATCAGATTAATCTAAATAACTGCATAGCATATATCAACAGGATCATCAAATTAATCTAAATAACTGCATAGCATATATCAACAGGATCATCAAATTAATCTAAATAACTGCATAGCATATATCAATAGGATCATCAAATTAAATCTAATTAGCTGAATATCCCATAATCAATAGAAAACCACAACAACCATATCAATGAAGATCAACATACATATCCATAATAGCATCAACACGTCAAAACTAGAATCTAGGGTACCGAAGTATCAAAAATCAAAGACTGTCCGTACAAAATAGCATGAGTCACAAAACCCCTAGTATGAGAAAACAAGAAAAGAGGTCTCACAAGATTCATGTGATTGTGATATATGTGCGAGAGGGACAACACCTTGCATTGTGTTTGGTTCCATGAGGTTTTGTTAAATGTGCAAGATGTAAAATGCCTTGCTTGATGTGTAGGGTTTATTAGTTGCAAGTAGGGGGAGTGGCTTTCAATGGGGGTCGGAACCCAAAGTGGTGTCTAGGACAAGCCATTGGAGAGTTTCTTAATCCAGTGATAACTTTAATAATGAATTGGGGGGATGGGTGATTTTCACATAAACAAGATTATCGATGTTTCACCCATGCCTATAGTGCTCGTTTAGGATAAGGATGGGTTGAGAAGGTCTGGTTGGCAAGATCAACTTCCTTGTCCTCACGAAAGAAATGTTGGTCCCGCATGTGTCACCCTATGGGGCTAGCATCTAGTGAGAGACTGTTAGGGTAACCATAGATGGGAGTCGGTGTCTAGTGAGAGACTGCCAAGGTAACTCATGGCAGGACCATGAGATGACACTCTTCCCTATTGCTGTCTAATATTCCTTAGTTATGTTTTCCCTTTCTGTTGTGCGTGTGCCTCTAGAATCAATGTATGTGTTGTATGTGATGTTAATGTTGTTGCAGTGTTGTGTCGAAGCCATTTATAGTCTTGTTTATGCTAGCCCTCTGCCTTCTTAACTATTTGTTAGTAGTGGGACCTTATGCTATCTCCTAGCACGAGGGGTGGACCTTAGGGTTCCACATGGTCGGGAGGTTGGTGTTTTTTCCTCCGTTGGGTTTCCTTGCTATTTTTTCACGTGCATGGAGGTTGTATCTTGTGTAGCAGATTCTAGTTCATGTTCCAATTTGAGGAGACAGTCTTTATGTATATGCTTTGGACTTGTATATCATATGTACTATTTATTGTAATTTGATGTATTCTTCCCAATTGTATTCAAGGAAGCATTATTGTAAACAATGTAATGATGTACTCTCATGTAATGAAATTTATATATGTACTAGTTAGTTATTTATAAATGTTTTTTCATGTTGTTTAACGGATGACATGTTACAAAAATGTACATTGTTGAATAATTTAATGTGGTGGATTAAAATGAACTTGATTATTAGATAAATCATGTTAACAATTTGTTAATGAAATGATTATGGTTCTTGATTAGAGTTGTGCTAGTAGCTTAGTCATGGAACCTTAGAGGACTTAGGTTAGATTATGTGTTTAGATATGTTATACATTTCACTGTTATCCTTTTAATAAAAAAAATGTTTCGTTGTTAAGTCATGTTTGTGTTGTCCTCTTGAGTTCCTTGGTGGGGCATTACACTTGGTATCAAAGCCCAAATTCTAACATTGGGTACTCTGGTTTCATATGAGCCTATTACATTGTCATAGTGCTTAGACTCTTGAGACCATGTTTTCTCCCTTTTGTCATCATTACTTAGCAACCTGAGATTTGTCCTTTGGTGCTGTTTGTCCAATGGTGCGGAAAACCGGTGGAAATGATAGGACCCTCAGTGCAGTACGTAATGCACCAATATTCTTTTTATCTGGGATGCATTATGGACCCTTGTGTAGCCTTGTGATGTGACTTCCGGTGAGGTGAATTTGTGTGTGTATGTGAAGAATGTATGTTAAATCATGAATATAGTACTTATGAAATGATAAATTGTGTTTCCATGCTTCTAAAAAGGTGTAAAATCATGATCTTTTGTTGAATATGTTATGAGATCTAATGTTGTATACTGAATAAAGTGGAATACCTTGTTTGTAAATGAGGGATATTTAACAAGAAATGTGTGTTGTGTGCATAATTATGTTGTGTTTTATAGAAGTGTTGCATTCTGATGTAATGAATCAACTTTGATGATTCATACTAATGTGTTATGTTTCCACCTTAGTTTGTGACTTCTAGGAGTAAGACAAGTTTTAAGGGGGAGGATGTAGTGCCCCTCCATTCTCACCATGGATGTGCTGGTAGTCAGCTTTGGAACTCAGAGATGAAGGTAAAATAATGGGCCGGATATTGAAAGGTACGTGCTAATGATGTAAGTAGTTGATCTACTTTATGATAATGTATATAGATGTATTGTTATGATCAGTATGTAAATATTTTACCATGACCATTATGTGATTATCAATCTAATTGCTAAAGGGGACAATGTTGTTTATGAGTTGGTTGAATTACTTGGTGTTGTTCTTATTGTTGTGTGTGGGTAAAGGGGACAATGTTGCATTATTCACTTGTGAGTACCCTTCTACGCTGCGATTTCCTTTCATGATGTGCCTGTTTGTATGATTATGTATATGCAAGACTGTTTTGTGTGTTGCAAACAATAGGCATTAACTCCACCTGAATTGTTAGGTCTGAGTGTGTCTTAAACCCAATGGATTAGTTGATCAGAGATAGCATTTGGTCCCCTACCCTAACCATCATCCTCGATGAGGATGAGTATCTGGTCCGTTACCTCATCAGTGTTGTTTGATGTCAATGGTCAGTTGGTATTGCTTTTTGACCTTGGTTAGGGTTTAGGTAATTGTTTTTGATAAAGGGTAAAACGGGTTTTACAGGGACTCGAAATCACAAAGTTTACAACAGAAAAGAAAGGACAAAAAAGTCCAACAGACACAACTGGCTACACAAAAGGAAAAAACCAGAACAAGTAGCAGCCACCCGCAAAAGACCAGGAAGGTCAAACAAAAAAAGCCAGCAGAAAAGCCAACAAAAAGACTAGCCGCGATTAACCCAGAGTCTTCAGGACAAACTCTGTCTCCACCTCCAGGTTCTCCATATCTTGAACACCCTTCTTAAAGGTTTGAATCATTTGCGGAGTGGGAGGAGCCTTCCTCTTCAAATTGGCCCTGGTTCTCTTAGAAATGCCAGCATCCTCCTCCTGGTTTCTTTCGTTGATTTCCTCTAGATCAACCACCAAAGACCCCTGTTGAGCTTTGTCCAATTTCTCAGTCATGGCATTGATGATGATGGCATTGTGTCTGGCCATACGATTGTTTTGCTCGGCAATAATTTCTCAGTCATGGCATTGATGATGATGGGTTTAGGTAATTGTTGTTGATATTTGGTTTGTTTAATTAAATTTGTTTGATAAATGTTGTTTTGGTTAATTAATGCATTAAAATAAACTATTAAGTTAAAATGGCACTTTGATAATTAAATATAAATATATTTATTAAGAATTATAATTTATAATAAATTAAAAGTGTAATGAAATATTAAAATATAAAATAAAAATTATAATGGAATGTGATAATTGATGAATTCTAAAGATAATTAAAAAGATAGAAAGGATCTTTTATGGAGCACATGCACAGTTTCGAACAAATTGTTGAAATGGAAACTTAATGCTTTCTTGGGGATTTTGAGAGATTTTATTATACTTTTTATTTCAAAATTAAAACAACTTCCTTTTGTAAATAACGATCCTTTCAGTGAAATTTTCAGGGAGAATCAGTCTGTCTTTTCAAGGGAAGGGAAGTAACTTATCTACGAGAAAATTTCACAAGTTGTGAATTTTGGAGAAATGGGGGATTCTTGGAGGAAAATTGATTTTGTAAAAACAACTGCATTCCATTGTTGATTCTTGAAAGGGAGGAATGTAGAAGGATAGGTGAAGGAAGCCATTGTTTCAAATCAAATTGAGGAAACAAATTATTTTACTGTTTTCTTTATCATTTTGGTGCAATATATTTTATGTTTATTCTGTGATGATTGATTCTTGAAAGTTTCCTTAGCTCTCTTTGTGTGTATCCTGTAAGCATCAATTTTCACCTACTAATCGCATTCCTTGGAAGTCATTTAAAGTCTTGAGTATTACATTTGATATTGGATACTTTGTTGTTATTTTGATAACTCTATCCTTGGTATTCGATTTTTGTTTCCCCTCTACTGATTTCTTTCTCCGAAAGTTTCTGAAGCCTTTTCAATAAATCCAATTTAAGCAGTCCTGCAGTCACTGAACTTTATGAGATGATAACTATTTGAGGTATTCTGCTAAGAGTAACCAATTGCATTCTTGTTGTGGCCAATTTTTATAAGGTAGTAAAAATAATAAAATATGCTTTATTCATACACGTCGTACAAGGAAAAATTGGTGTTACACCAATCACTACAATACTATGAAAGTTTCCTAGCTTTTGCATCAAAAATTTCTGCTTATTTTGCAATCATACACCTTTTTCTTCCCAACCGATTGTCTTTCTGTGGAAGGTTCTTAAGTCTTTACAACTAAACTAGTGCCGTCTCCCTGCAATAGGAATTTTTCCAAATGTTAAATCGACCTAAATAATAGGAAGCGTCTATATTAGAAGTCCACAGTGTGGATTAGCTACATTACTTCCATTTACTTCGGCATCATTAAGTTAAGAAAATTTAGAAATAAATCTATATGTTATCTTTTGCATAAGTGTCAAATTTAGCCATGGGTATCTTGGAATAGAGTTGCATCTGTGGGAGTTTAAAATTTTTATTAGAAGAGATATTGGGTTGTTCAGAATTAAAAAAATTATTTGTATTAATATGATTTGGTCAAGTTTATATGTTGGTATAAGTATGCTGGAATAATCGATGCCAAACCTATCATTAAGAAAAGTAGTTGTTTTAGCTAAGTTAAGTCCATTAGCTTTATCACTAAACGCATAGTTCTTCATCATGGCAATAGCCGTAGTATTTGCAACCGCTCTGTCTTTGGTTGTTCAAACTTTCTCTCGCCACAAAAGAAGCATAACAAGCATTTGCTCTTTATAACCAAGGATTTGTTTTATGAAACACATATACCTTTCTTTCC
>VDFB02150273.1:0-31619 GCA_007258455.2 Sequoia sempervirens | reverse complement strand
GATTGATTTTCTAGAATATGCTATTATTAACCGATTTGGATGTCCTATTTCTGTTGTCTATGATAATGGCCCTGCTTTCACATCTTTAAAATTTTCAAACTGGGCTTTTGATCATGGCATTATTATAAAGTTTGCATCTAATTACTACCCCTAGGGTAACGGCCTGGTAGAATCCTCCAATAAGAACTTATTGACTGTTATCCGTAAGCTATTGGAGAGGAACCCAAAAGACTGGCACACCCAGCTTTGGTTTGCCCTCTGGGCAGATCGTACAAGGCTTAAGTTATCCATCGGAACATCTGCCTATCACTTAGTATATGGTCTCGAGCTAGTATTCCTTATATTCAACTCAAGATCCCAACCTTGCAATTCATTAATGATTTTTATGATGAGGGGGATAGAAGGGATGCTAGGTTAACAGAACTACTGCACCTTGAGGAAAAATGAGATAATACCCTTGAGAACTTTGCCAAACATCAGGGGGCAGTTAAGAGATGGTTTGACAGAAGGGCTAAGGTCAAGGCCTTTCAAATTTCTGATCTAGTGTTATACTGGGATAAACCTCATGACCGGAAAGGGGACCATGGGAAATTTGACAAATTGTGGCTTGGCCCATATCAGATTGCTGAAATACTTGGAGATAATGTCTTCCGTCTGAAGACTCTCACGGGAGAAGATATTCCACTGCCTGTCAATGGGCAGTATTTGAAACATTATTTCCAATCCTGAGTTGTTTTCAGCTCCTTGTTTTGTACATAGTTAGTCTAGGTTGTTTTCTATTGTTTTGGTTAGAGTAGGTTTCCTTTTGGTTTGTTCTTTTTTGCTTTGGTTAGAATAGGTTTGCTTTGGCTTGTTCTGTTTTGGTTTGTGTTGCTCTTGCTCTTGGTCCTTGCTCTTTCTGGGGATCCCTTGTTGCATTTGTATGACAATGGTGATAAAGTAGGTGTGGTGTTCTTAGTACTTCTCTTACAAACTTTAATCACCTTTCCAGAATGTCATGGTATTAATTCCCTACCCAATGTCACTTATCCTTGTGCTAAGGCAAAAGGTTTTCTAGTCAGATTGAATAGGAATACATTAGGGTCTCATATTTTCAAATATTAAAGATACCTGAAGTTGTAGAAGGTCCTTATGAAGTTTGAACAAGTGAAAAATCTTTTTTCTACTCTAGTGCCACTGTGGTTCTCATCCCTGAGTGTGAACTTCATTGTTCACAAGTTGAAGTGAAAGTAGTGAAAAGACAAGCAGTATCAAAAAATATATATATATATATTGAAAATTAATAGGTTTGAATTCAACTCATCAGGGGAATCTGAATATCTCTACCGGGGCTATGGACATCTGGCTGGCAGTAGAGCTATGTTCAGGAGGATCATAGCGATAACCTCGTTAGGGCTATGGACGCTTGACTAATAGCAAGGCTCTATCCAGGTTACTTTTAGAGTATGAATCTTTATGTAGCTTGTCCATACCAAGTTTGGTTCTTGTTGTAGCTAAAGGAGGGTAATGAATGCATATGCACACACTTCGACCCTGGTGTAGGAAAGTTTGGGTGACTGGGGGGTTTTTTGGTTTAGCCGTAGGTAGTGGCTGGATGGATGAGTTGAAACCATAAGTTCTGGGTTCTTGATTCCAGTTTGTCATCAAAATGCTCGGGAGCATTTCCCCAGTAGAGTCACCATTTGTTGTGCAGTTTTGCACACACGCCCCACTTGGAGTAGGGACCCTCTTTTCACAATGTCTTTTGATCTTTGGGTTTTACTGGATTTGTCTTTTCAAGGTCTTGAGATGTTGGTCTTGCTGAGTTTGGTCTAGCCTTGAGGTTTGAATTGGTTAAACTTGGGTTTTAATAAAAATCTGGGTTTTGACCTGAGTCTGGGATTTTTCAGCTCGAGCGGATTTTCCCGGATCCTGGTCTTTTGTCTGGCTATTGTAAGATTTCTGAGGCTATTGCTAAGATTTCTGAAGTTCGGGTTTCTGCTTGAATCCGGTATTTTCCGGCTTGGGCAGATTTTCCTGAACTTCGTTAAAATTCTGAAGGTTGCCTTATCCGCGGAAACTGTGCTCGTCTAGATTATCTGTTCGGCTTGGTTTTTTCCGAAATTATGTTCTAGGCTTGGGTTTCCGGATTTCCTTGGTGTGTCTTGTCACACATTAATGTTCAAAGTACGTCTTCTCTGGCGCAAGTGCAGGTGGATTTAAAGAACTTTTGGCAACCTTTTGATCTCATTATTCATTTGCTATCTGCTCTGGTGCTTGAGATTCTTCATTTAAGCTTTGATTATTGGATTCTAGCTGCTTGCGTCTGGATTGTTTGAGCACTAGTGTCGAGTTTTCCATTGCTAGGACACATTGTTTCGCAGTCACCTCCTTGAGTTTGGGCTTCATTTGGAATTGATCTATGGTAAGTCTTTGTTGAATCCTCCTTTTGATTGCTCTTTAATTGAATCTTTCGAGTCAATTGGTAGTCATTTCAGGTTGGCCCTTGCTCATTTATGGTATGTAGTTGGCAAAGTAGGGTTTGACTCACCTCTTCATGGGGTTTATCACCCACACTATGCATGCTTTCGTTTATTGATCGAATGTCGGGTATACCCCTATGGGTAGGTGTTTTGGGTAGGACTTACCTTCTAGGTGTGCAATTTGCTATATTTTGTGAAGATTAGGGTTTCGGTTTATTTGCCCGAATTTATCAAGTTTGGTAGGGTTATCGTGATTTTCATGTTTTGTGTCTAGCCCGGCTCTGCTCATACCCTGAGGGATCTCACCATACTTTAGCCTGATCATTTCGAAGGATAGTGTCTGAAACTTTGAGCTTATCCTGGTTTTCATGGCGGAGGTCTGGTTATTGAATTTAGGGCATCATTGCTTTGCCATGAGGATCGATCATTTGTGGGTTTTGGGAATCCAAATTCATGTGCATTCGAAGTTTTGCTTATTGGGATGGATTTTGAGACCATTGGAATCTAAATAGGGAATTTTGCATGATCATTCGATTAATGATCGTCAGGTTTCCGAGGTGTCCGCGAAATTTTTGTACACTCAGATTTTCCTGGTTTCTACCAAATCCGCAGAGTATGATAAATCCCAGAATTTCGAGCGGTCTGCGGAAGTTTGACCTATCTAGATTTTTTCGGTTTCCTGCCTAGTTCCATTTCCTTTCGATTTTCAATGTTAGGGGTGATGAAGTAAATGCTAAATGATGATTTCTTGTTGTTAATAAATGAATTTTATGATAATCACATAGCTCTTTTGTCCATATTAATTATTCATTTGACGAATGATGTCTTGGCCGTAGGAGTCCGTCTGGGTTGGATTTCTCTGAAGTCCGCCCTGACTAGTTTTTCCCGGTTTACCTCATTTTCTCGGATTCCTTCATTTTTTGAATTTTCAAAGATTCATGATTAATGATGGATATTAATTGTTTTATGTGGTTTCATGCTTACCTTTGATTGAAATATGGATGATAGTTGAATATTCATGAGGCTCTTTTGTGAATGCAAGCTGAATCAAGCAAGGCTGCTGCAGGAAAGTCTAAGGGTGATACTGAAGGGTCCTCAGTTATAGAGGCAGAAAAATTGAGATTGGATACAAAGAGCCAGGTCCCTAATAGTAAGATATCTTTTGTATGGTCTGAGGTTTCTAACACTAATGTAGGAGCGTGGAGGTATGAGGATTTTAAGGCAAGAATAGCTCAGAAGGATCTATCGGCCCTGACCAAGGGGATGATGAAGTCTGGATTGGTCCATGTGGCAGGATTCCCTCCTGCAATCCAGTGCTATGAGTTGATACTAGAATGTGCACGACAATATGACTTTGACACACAGAGGGTTGTAAGCACCGAAGGAAGAGTCTTGGAAAACTTCAAGCCAGTTTCTATCGTCCAAGCATTCGATATGCCAGACTTGCAATGTGTGTGTGCCCTGGATATGGACTTGGCCAAAACTTACTATGAGGATGAGCCCACCAAAGCCCAGCAGATGATCAATTCCTGTTTGGAGAAACCAAAATCTCACTTTTCAAACTACCCAAGCAATTACACAGGATCAAATTCAGATCGGACATATATGATGCAATCAGATTATTGAGCAGAGTGGCCAATTTAAAGAGTGTTGGAGTGTTGGAAAATTGGATGGTCCATGTGATCAACAAAATTGAACAAGGTATTAATTACCATTGGGAGGGACTCATCAACGCACTGATTGATAGACAGATGAGAGATGTGTTGGAAACAAAAAGGTTCACTATGTCCTCCTATGTGATATATGTGTTGGCTAGATTCTACCCATACAGGGGTTTGAATCCAAAGGGGACATTTGGACAAGATATATTCTATGACATATACCTAAAATTGCACCTTGGACATCAGGATTTTAGAAGGGCAAATGATGCATTCACAATGCATATTACTGGGTTGCTCCAAAATGCAGAGCATGTAAGAATATCTGATGGAGCTAAGGAGCTAATAAAGAAATATGGAGGTTGGTTCATATAGTTTCCCACCTTCTCCTACATCAAAATTGACGGATGTAAAATTGCTCCATATTGGTTGCCTAGATATCCTACTGATCACATTCTGCTATTGGAGGTTACAAGACAGATATGTGAGTTTGATGCTATTGTTAAAAAGGCAAAGCATAAGACAGGGTTTGGTGGAGATTTCCCTCTAAGAATTGGCATAAGTGAGGTTTGTCCTTCAATTCAATCAGTGCATGCATCAGGGGATGAACTGAGTACATATGGTTTCTCTTTTCACTCTAAAAGGAAAAACTTTGATATCACTGGAGTAGCGCAGAAGAAGGCCACCAAAGAATACCATCACAAGGATGACCTAGAGGATTACTGGGCAAATATTAAAGATGACTTTGAGGTGAGGAAGAAAAGATACTCTAGGCTTCCAATTGATGTGATCATACTATACAATGTCAAGTTGATCCCTGACCAGTTGGAGGATGACGAGAATTTGGTGCAAGATCATGCATATGAGTCTGTCAAGGATAGATCAATTGGAGAGGTAAATTGGGCTGCAAATGAGGTAATTGAATTGGAAGACCTAATGGCCCCTGTCATGAAGTTTACCAAATCATGGTTGAAGCACAAATAATGGGAACTTGAAAGTGAAAAGGTATCTTGTACCTTCAATTTAATGGGAAACCTAAATCCTCTTTCCACCTCAGAGGAATTCGGGGAAGAAGATCCCAAAAGGAAAACTAAAGTGAGCTCGCCCTTCAAAATTAAAATCAGATGCCCAAAGGAAAGTGATCCGGAATAGAAAAGGAAACCAAAAGGGAAGAAAAGGAGTCGAACCTTGAGAATAGGCAAGGCTGCAGAGGAAGAAGAACTTGAGAAGGTAGAAAAGGAAGATATTCCTCCAAAGCCAAAGAGGGCAAGGACAACTAGAGCTTCGAAGAAGAAGGATCAAGAGACTTCCAAGGATGAGACAAACCCTCCAGTGGTTGATGTGGAAAGCTCGGGAGAGAAAACCAGAGTTTACTCAAGGATATCAAGGACTCCATCTCCCAAGGAGACCCTATAGAAAGCAGACCCCCTTCCAGTGGCTTCCACTGTGGAGCAACAAAAGGCTACTTCCCCTTCACCAAGTGTACCTGAGCAGGTGACCCCTGAAGAGCATGAGACTAGTGGAGATGCTGAACTATTCAAGGAAGGAGAACTCTTTGGTGCAGTAGCTGAACTTGAGGTTGAAGATGTAGAAAGGCACCCTTCTCCACTAGTGCAATAAGAGGATTCTCTGGAAAACAACAAAGGTAACAGATCATCTGAGAAGTAGGATGCCCCTAATAGAACCCCATCACCTTTGCAAGAAGAAGAGCCTGAATTGGGTAACCAAGGTGATCAGTCCCTTGAGAAAGGAAAAGATGAAACAATAGAAAAACATGAAGAGGTAAAGACAGATGAAATCTAGGTGGATCCTGTTGTCCCAGATTGGTTGGAAAAGGAGATTACAAGAAAGAAACATTTTATTGTTGACGACACCCCTTTCGATTGGGATGAGATGTTGGCTAAGATTGGCAAAGGTAAGAAGAAGAAGATGGCCAAGGTAGTTTCGAGGATAGAAAGAGATGAAGCAAGTAACAAGGTTATTCACATTGCCACCCCTGCTACGGATAAAAGTAAAGATGAGGTCACTGGAAAAGATTACAATGTGCAAACTATTAATCTTGGACCAACTTATATGGAGCAGGATATTGAAGAGTATGAAGGGTCTAATGCAGTAATAATTGGGAGACTAAGGAAAGAAACACAGTCCAAGCATGAGCTTAAAAGGGAAAATGAGAGGCTTAAGAAGTGTCTAGAGGACTTAATGAAGCCTTTGCAATCTCTTCACCCATCTTCTTCTGCTGCTGCTGGTTTCTTGCCTAAGGAAACTATTTCTGAAATTGAAAGGATGAAGACTTCTACCCAGACTGCAATGGATTGGTTGAAGGATGTCCAAGCGAAAGGAGATGATGCAATAAAGGAAATCCTTTCGATTGGAAAGGATGCAGTAAGAGCCAAGGACTTGTTAGAACATGTTTTATCTCAAGACAAGGAAGATATTGACCTTCTATTGCAGAAATCTAAAGTAATTATGGAGTATGGTAAGGATCAGTTGGCTGTAGATGGAATCCTTCCTTCATCGAGATGTAATGAGCCTTGGGAATGGTTCGAGGCCTTGCAAATTCGGCAGAAAGCCATCATGAAGATTCATAAATGAAAGAAGCAGATGGATGGTGATCTGACTGGAGTCTACGATGGATGTATTGCATTCTTTGAGATAGTGACTAGCAGGAGGAAGATTGCTCCTAAGTATTTGAGCCTAGAACAATTAAGGGAATGGTGGCATGATGTCTATGCCCCTAATTCTGAAAATGTTATAACAGGGCATCAATTGGATGATGCGGCAACTTACTTGGTTGTGATGGACAAGTACCAGGCGCATAAAGGTGATTGAAGTAAAATCGTTAAGCAGTCAAAAGAAGAGATTGGTTCCATTGAATTTCGGCTCAAGATTCTACCCTTGCCACTTGTTGCTGAGCTGGATAGAGTATTTTTAAGGGTTCATGGATCATTGGATCAGAATAAGGATAAGGGAGGCGGTAGTTAATGCCAATTTTGAGATTTGTGCTTCCCTATTATTATAGGGCATGTGTTGATCTGGGCTACATTAAGGAATGTGTTTGGGTCGACCTTGATGGTGTATCGGCATTTAATGTGTGCCTTATTTCAAAATTCCTGAGGTCGACTTGTTTTGGCTATTATATTTTGTAAATGTTTGGTTGGGCCGACATGTTTTAAGGATTCTCTATATAAGGCATTCCTGCCTCATTGTAAGAGAGAGAGTCAGTTAGAAGGATAATATAGACAAGCTAGATTAAAAAAGAGTTAGAGCATTCTATAGTAGTTATTTCTTGAAGAAAATATTGTAACAAAACAGTGGAATTGTTGCTGCATCTTGGTGATCTAATACAATTGAAGGCATTGTGGTTTCTCTGGTGAATTCTTTGTATTGGTTTATCTTGCATGGTTCCTGTTGTTCCATCTTTGAAATTGCTTAAAGATCTAAGATTTAGTGTTAGATTTAGACTTAGATTAGTTTAATGAATAATGTTCATGATTTCATACTTGGAATGTCTATAGCAATCTCTTGTCTATACTCCTAGTAACTATCTGATTGTAGTTTGCTGGTGAAGTCAACCTGGACCATACATTTATTTGTGCTTAGTTCGATTGTGGATGAATATCTATGATTTGAAAATTTATATACCTCAGAAGATTGCACCATTCTTGTGATATTGCATTGTGGGTTAAGCAAGAATTGGTTATTTGAGATTGGTCCATTCCAAATATCTGTCATTTGCATTGTTCATCCTAGAAATAGTTTAGGTCTCATTACATCTTTGCACCCTTATCTTTTGCTATTTCTTTATCATTTGGTTAGATTCAGGATTTAAGATCATTATATTACAAGATCTGATAAATTTAGAAAGAAACAGTTTGCTTGTAGTAAGGTCTGATTGTGATTACCAGCATTTTCACATATTATCTGAGTTGTTTATGCATTGTCATGACCTGACACTCGAGAGACCTTGGGGTGACTTTTAGTAACTTGTTGTTGAAAATTACCTTTCAAGAGAGATAGAATATTGCATTCTATCTAAGTTGTTGTCGTGCAGAAAACACCATCAACACTCCCCCTTTTTCCTTAGCCAATGAAAAAAGGATCAATCCTGATCCAAATCAACAATGCCCAAACTATTCCTTAGGTGCTCAAAGTTGTCCCTATTCAAAGGCATGGTGAATATGTATGCTAGCTGCTACTCAGACCTACAAAATTTCATTCTAATTTCACCATTTTCAAGCAATTCTCTTATGAAATGATACCTGATTTTAGTATTCTTTCTTCTTCCATGAAACACTAGATTCTTCATCAAAGCTATTGATGAATTATTGTCACAAAAGATTGTTGTTCCATCCTCTTGTTCTTCCTTCAAATCTGCCAAGATTCTTCTCAACCAAATAGCTTGACATGTTGCTGCATTTGCTGCTATATACTTATCCTTAGCTGTAGATAGGGAAACTATGGGTTGTTTCTTAGAATCCCATGAGATATCTCCTGAATCCAAATGAAACACAGAGCCCGATGTGCTCTTCCTATCATCCACACTTCCTTCCCAATTACTGTCTAAGTAACCAACCAGCCCAAAAAAATTTGTTGCACCATACAAAATACCATATCCTTTGGTTCCATTCACATACCTCAGGATTCTTTTACCTGCTTGCCAATGTGACTCTTTTGGAGTCTCCATAAATCTGGAAATCAGACTTACACTGTGCATTATATCAGGACTAGTTGTTGTTAAATACATTAAACTTCCAACCAAACTCTTATACATGGTCGGATTCACATTGCTAATGCAATCTTCCTTGCTCAACTTTAGACCTATGGTTGTTGGTGTGGGGGCAGGCTTGCTACCTTGCATCCTAAACCTTTCCAAAATATTTGCTGCATACTTTGCTTGAGAGATAAAAATACCATCATGCATTTGTTTTACTTCTATGCCTAGAAAATATCTCAAGAGACCTAAATCTATCATTTTAAACTCTCTTTTCATGGCCTATTTAAAATAAACAATGAGAAAATCATCATCCCCAATAAAAAATAGATCATCTACATACAAGACAACAAATAAAACCTTACCATCAACTGCCTTGATGTAAAGAGTGGGCTCGCCATTACTTTTGCTAAAGCCATTGCTAAAAAAATATGAGTTAATCCTATTGTACCATGCTCATGGAGCTTTCTTCAGCCTGTATACCTTGTTTTCTTGACCCAAAACTTCATAACTAGGTGGCTGCTCCACAGATACCTCTTATTTCAATACTCCATTCAAGAAGGCAAACTTCACATCCATTTGAAACACCTTCCACTTATGTTGTGATGCAATTGCTATGACTTCCTGCACAGTTTCCATCCTTGCTACTAGAGCAAATGTCTCATCATAGTTTCTCCCAAACTGTTATTTGTATCCCTTGACAACTAATCTTGTCTTATGCCTTTTTATTCTTCCATTGACATTGCTTTTGGTCTTATAGACCCATTTAATTGGACAATTACTTGCTTATTGGGAGGAAAATCAGTTAAATCCCATGTTCTATTCTTCTTTATTGCATCTATCTCCTCATCCATGGTCTCACACCATTTCATTTCTTTCACAACATCCTCAAAATAAATTGGATCACTATGAGAAAATAATGCAAAATTCACACTCTCATCAAATTCTTCATCACACCTTTCATTTTGGTAGATATCCCTTAGACTCTTGTTTTTTCTTGGCATTAGGGAGGCGAGAGTGGGGTCTAAAATTTCACTACTACTACTGCTTTGCTGAACAAACCCTGTCTAGAGCTCTTGGGAGCTCTTGGGAGCTCTTGGGAGCCAATCCTCTAGCTGTCTATGGTTGTTTTCCTTTCTGTCTGCTCATGTCAGGAGATGTCAGGAGCTGTCAGGAGCTCTCTGTGGCCAATTCTCTAGCTATATGTGACTATCTTCCTGACTGTCTACTTGTGCTAGGAGCTATCAGGAATTGTTAGGACTGGTTCAGATTTGGTCCAGAGCTATCGGGAGTAACTATAGGCTCATCTTTCTGCAATTCTTGTTCTTTTTCTTCTTCATGAGCTATTAGGAGCAGTTCTGAGTTGTCAGAAACTATCAAGCTGTCCCATGCCTCATCCTTTAGGAACTCCATGTCTCTGTTGATGACAATTTTCTTGGTGGCAAGATTATATAGCTTGTAGGCTTTGGAATCTTCACTATAGTACATGAAGATACCCTTCTCACCCTTGTCATCCAACTTTTGTCTCTTCTATTTTGGAACAAGTGCATATGCCACACATCCGAACAACCTCAAGTGCTCAATCGTCCACTTACATTTTTTCCATGCCTCTTATGGAATCTTGCCAAAAACTGCCTTTGTAGGCTTTCTATTTATTAGATATACAACTATTGCTACAACCTCTCCCCAATATTCATTTGGGAGTCCCTTTGCTTTCAACATGCTTCTTTCCATCTCCACGATGGTCCTATTCTTTCTCCTAGGCACTCCAGTTTGCTGCGGAGTATAACAAGTTGTTAGTTCCTTCTTGATGCCATGTTTCTTGCAAAAATTCACAAAATTGATTGGAGGTATAATCCCCTCCTCAATCCGACCTTAGGACCTTGATGAAATGTCCACTCCCCTTTTCAGCCTAGGCTTTAAACACTACAAACTTTTCAAAACTTTAGATTTATGTTGCAAAAAATATACCCATGTCTTACGGCTATAATCATTTATAAAGGTCATAAAATATTGGCTCTTAACAATAGAAATTTCTTGCATAGGGCCACACAAATTAGTGTGCACCAGCTGCAATGGTGCTCTTACGCTTGTAGAATTGCATGATTGAAAGAGCTGTCTATGTTGCTTACCTAAAATACAAGCTTCACATCTACCACTAGGCTCTACTATGGTTGGTAAACCTCCAACCATACCCTTCTTTGAAAAAATACTCAAAACAACATAGCCTAAGTGTCCATACCTGAGATGCCAAAGCTTGTAAGGGTCTTGAATGATTGCCTTGAAGGCTACTTGTTGTACTACTATACATTTTCTTGTAGCTATGGATTGAGCTGAGAAACACCTTTCCAACCGCAACGAAAACATCCTATTCTTTGTCATTTTCACTACTGCAATTACATTCTTACTTCCATCCTTTTTATAAATGATGCATTCACTCTTCTCCATCAAAACTTTGTAACCTTTTTGGATCAACTATCCAATACTCATCAGATTGTGCTTTATAGCAGGGGAAAAATAAACATTATCAATCTCCTTCTCACTATGCTTGGTTCAAAAAATAACATACCCCTTTCCTACAACTGGAACTATTTCATTGTTCCCCATTTTTATTTCAGATTTAACATTCTTATCAATGAAAAAAAAAAAAATTCATTACCACTCACGTGGTTACTACAACCACTGTCTAAAAACCATACCTCATCATTTCCTTTCTCAACAATGTTGCACATGATGAAGGCCTTTTGTTGATTACCTTCAACCACTTTTTCATCAACCACATTTGCACTTTGCTTGGACTAATCATGTTGCTTTTCCCAGCACTCACTTGCATAATGGCCAAGTTTATGGAAATAGTAGCATTCAATATTTCTCTTGTCACCCTTCTAACTCGAGTTGTTGTTCTTCTTGGCTTGTTCGAAGTTGGACTAAGAGCTGCTTGGTCCCTCTTGGCTATGTGCTCGTCCTGAGCTATCTTCTCTAGCATTGCCATGTCCAGATTTTCCTCTACCATGTCCGAAGTTGTTTCTACCTCTCCCCTTGCCTCTTGCATTGGCTTGAGATTTGAAAGCTTTCTCATGGGAGGAATTTGTAGACCTATTTATGCACTGCTCATGGGTTTGTAGAGAACCCACCAGTTCATCAACGAACAATGTTGAGAGGTCCTTTTCCTCTTCAATATTAGTCACCACTACAACAAACTTTGTGGGTAAACTTCTAAGGATTTTCTCCACAATCCTCCGATATTCCATGACTTCTCTATTCACTCTGAATTGGTTTATCAAACCTAAGAGTTTTGTGTGAAATTTTGAGATGGACTCACTATCCTTCATTTGAAGAGTCTCAAACTCTCTTTGAAGCATCTAGAGCTTCACCAATATGACCTTATTAGTCCCTTTGTAGTTGGTTTGGATTGGAGAGTCTCAAAATATTTTTGAAGCATATGGAGTTTCACCAATCTAACCTTTTCATTCCCTTTGTAGTTGATTTGGAGGATTTCCCAAGCTTCCTTTGCATAGTTAGCTGCTACTATTCTAGGAAAAATGGCCTTTGTCAAGGTTGCTTCAATAAGACTCAATGCTTTTGCATCTTTCCTCCTAAACTCCTTCAACTGGGTCTTCATCTTCTTTGCCCAAACATCATAGTTCTATCCATTAAAGGATGGTGGCTACTACCAACTCTTTCCCTCATCTCCAGCCATATCTCCAACAAAAAAAATTCAAACACCCAAAAAAATAAATGCCCAACTCACTCAAGACTTAGGGCCTTGTGGCTCTGATACCATGTTAGAAATTCAAAATAGAATAAAACCTATAGGGCTTTTGCCCTGTTTCCCCAAACAAATGGGAATAAAATAAATAAATGTGGAATAACAACAGACTTGAAGACATAGAAAATTGATCATGCAATCTTTCTTCTTCTATTAAATAAGAAAATCACCATTACAAAATATGCTTTCAAACTGAAAACTACGAGCTACACCCACAAACTCAAAAAACTATTAGGAGCTTCTTAGATCTCTCTTTCCTTCTATTTTATTTTGAGCTATCTACTACTCCTGGCAAACACTAAGTGATTAGGAGCTTTCAGCTACTCACTATAAATGCACAGAACAAAATACAGCTGCTGCTATTGAGGAGCTTCTCTAAATCACACAAAGAACCCACACAAAAAACATTCATTTTCTTAGACTACTATTGCACACAAAAACTTGCTCACATTCTTCTTGTTGTTGCAAAAAATTGACTAACTACATTCATTCATTCATTCCTTTTTGTCTTCACAAAAATTCCCTCTCAAATTTGAATTCGCCTACCAAATTTAATTCTTCTGAAAATTGAGTTGTACATCAAGAAAAAGTTGGGAAAGCAATCCCCAAAACAATCTTCTAGCTGTGCTAGCAACAAATGCTCCTGATAGGTAGGTGGCAACAGGAGGAGGCTTAGGGGCAATAAATTTCTCCAACAGATGGGTGTTCATAACCTGCTCGAAAGATCTCATTTTGATGTAGGAAGAGAGAGTGTTGAATACCCTTTTCTTGAGAGTCTCTCCAATCCACACATTAAAAGTGTTTGCATGTATTTCTAAAACACTCAAGGATTTTTCTTAGATCAAACTTCCCAATATTTTTTACCAAATCAACCTTCTTGTCCTATCACCATTTTCCTTTACAAAGATGGTCTTATTGTCTACCAAGATGCATAAGAGTGAATTTTCACCTCTTATGCAAATTCCCTTTTTTCCTTTATCCACCTTAGAAAACCAAGTTCAAAGGCTTAATTACACATAAGCCCACTGCTTTCATCCCACTTGGCACTTGTTTTGTGCATTGGTGGAAGAATTTTTGTTGAAGATGCCCGCATGGCGCATGGGCTTCTTCCCAATGTGCTTACATCCCTAGTAGATTCTTAAGGTTGAACCTATAGAGGCATTACACTTCTCATTAGGAGTCAAGTTGTAACGCCCTCTTCGGCCGACTAACCCGAATATGGCTATTTTCTTCATCTCATCTTCAAATTCTCTACTTCTACATGCATTCTAACTTCTTTCCAAGAATTCAGTTTAGTCTCTTCACACTCTTGCAGTCACTCCAAGCATTTCAAGCACTCCATTACAACAATAACTTTACTCCATCACTTTAGTAGAGCAAGTTGGGGACAACACCATTGTAGTAGAGGCTTGAGTACTCCCATTTTCTCCCCAAAAAACCTTGAGTGTTCTTGGTGGTGGTGGTAAGCTTCCCTTTCCTCTCCTGTATTACTTGGTTGAGTAAGCACACTTACTATTTTGTAGTGTTTTTGGTGTTCTTTATTATATTACTTCCTTTGTCATACTCACTTTCTTGGCTGTCCCTAGAGGTGGAAAGACCTAAACAGGGGTCTAACTAGGGCAGGCCCCTATATAGCCACCCAAAATTCTCCTCCTCTTTGTGTGTAGGTGAACATGGTTTCAAGGAGCTAGCTGGCGAACGAGTTTCTTTGTGAAATCATCCTTGCCACCCTAACTCTTGCATTTTTACTTTATCACATTAGAGAGTACTTTTTTTACTTAATCACATTATTTTGGCCCTTTATTTGTAGTTAGCTTGGCCATTAGCTTATTTTCCTAGGTTTGAACTTGCCTATTTAGTTGTATGGTTTTATGGACGTAAGCACACTTTAGAGATGCCAATGCACCGCGTTGTCATCCAAGGATCGTGCTTTCATCCTCAAGCAGAGAGCTTCTTGAGGCATAGTGTTGAACCTAAAAATTGGCTCGCCTAGCCCAGTTCATTATGTTAGGTCTATACAGTGGTTGAGGGACCTTATAGTCCTCATCATTCTAATCTCGCATATCCTAACACCCTATTAAGCTAAGGTAAGTTAAGGCATCCTTCTACATCTTGGCTCTCCATGACTTGGGGCCTTGCATGTGGTGGTCCCCCTCTCTTACATTTTTGGTGAATCCTATGTGAACCAATGTCTGTTCATTTGTTGGTGTTGAGACCTCTCTCATGTACTTCGTGACTATTGAGTTCTTGAGTGTTGTGAAGGTTTATGAGCATCACAACCCAATCCACAACTTCTAGGTATATCATTAGGAGAAGTGTACGACACCTCCTAATAGAAAGGATGAAGGTATCTACTAGTTTCTCTACAGTCCTTTTCTCTGGTCCTATTGTTAGTGTGGTTGCGCATGAGTAGTTGTTGAGGGGCGAGGTAGGATTCTTTGATGAGATCAATCACATCCCCACTCCTCCTACGTCCCCTACACCATCGTTAGTGGATGAGTATGAGGTCGTTCAAATCCCTACAGAATATGTCTCCACCCTCGCTAAAGGACTAGGAGACTTAAAAAATCACTTGGAAAGAAATTTGAAGATGGCTAGAGCCGCTCAGCTTGTTAGTGAGTTAAAACATATGATGGGTAAAGATCAAATGGGCATAGAACTTATGACTAGCCTCAATTTTGCTGAAGTGTGTGCTCCTTCAAACAATCCTAGCTTTGTACAAGGAGTCACTTTTGAAGAGTGTGAATGACAGTTAGGAGTATCAATGCTTCCCACTTCTATTTAGATGGCTGATGTGGTCCCTTCTATTAGTATCCCTTCTATCTCTAAACAACCTGAAACTATCAAAGTAAATAGAGTTCCCTTAGGCTTTAGCTTCACCCCCTTGTCACCTCTAGTGGTGGAGGCTTTGGCGAGATGAGCAGTGGGGGATTTGGTAGTGGTGGTGGATTTGGAAGTGGAGGCAATGCTGGTGGAGGTAGTCCCAGTGAAGGTCATGGTGGTCGCTTTGGTAGAGGCCCTACTAGCGGCGGTGGCTCTGGTAGTGGTTCTGACAGAAGTCACACCGATGGTGGTTCTGGAGGCGGCTTAGGCAGTGGTTCTAGAGGAGGTTCCTCTAGCCCTCTATCTTCTAATGACCCTATTCTAAACAATCTTCTTTAGAATATGGGTAAGATGAAAAGCCAATTGGTGAGTCTTTCCCAAGCCTTGACCCAACCTATCTTCCATCCCTTCTTCCAACACAACCCATTGTTAGTTGTGATCTTAAACAATCCGTTCCCCTAAGGAATGGAGATCCCTAAATTTGAAAAGTATGGCGGTAAAGGAGATCCACAGACACATGTGTCTACCTTCAACGCCATGTACACCAACTTCTTCCATCATGATGTGTTGATAGCTAAACTATTTCTTGAATCTCTCAAGGACATAGCACTTGAATAGTATTGTTCCTTGCTTGACAACTCTATTTTCTAATTTGAAAAACTTGTAAATCAATTCCTTAGACAATTTCAAGCAAACATCGGGCTGAAGATGACCCTTTCGGATCTCATCCGATGTAAACAAGGAGATAACAAAAAAATCACTAATTTCATAGTGCGCTACCAAACACTCCTTTCACAAATCTTGTATCAGCTGCCCAATTCTGACATGTAGAAGGTATTCATAGGGAACTTACAAAGGCCTTGGCAAGAGAAGTTTGCCCTTATGAAATACCCTTCTTTCACACACTTATGTGCAGCCTTATGAGAGTACCAACAAACAGTTGTTCAGTTCGAGGGATCCTCCTCATGCTCCCATATTTAGGGAAAGTCCATCATATCAATCTTTGGGAAAGGTAAGATCATTACAAATGTAGTTGCACTACTAATAACAATGGCCTTAGACATAACTAAAAATTCACAAAGTTATTAGAGTCTTATTCTTCTATTTTGTAGAAGTTGTTGAAGGATAAGATTATAACCTTGCCAAATCCTAAGCCTCCTAAGGAACCTTACCCTAATTGGTATGATGGGAGCACTTATTTTTAGGACCATCAAGTTAATGGACATGATATCAAACATTGTATGTAGCTGTGTCATGAGATACAAGACCACATCGAGGATGGTACCATTCATCTCGATGGGAGTAAAAAAAATGCTAAAAAATCAGTGGTGAAAGCTAATCGTGAATTGTAGATTACATATACCTGTTTTTGTCGCACTTTGCTAACATGATTATCAATTCTATTGATTTTGTTACTCAGTTCGAGGCCTATGTCAAAATGGTCACGGTGACTTCTACTGCTCTACCTACACCCAATTATCTAGACATAACATTCACATCACAAGATTTTCCCTTAAACAATAAACCCACGCCTCTCTACATTTCCGTTCACATCAATGGTAGACCTCGCGAGCCGTGTGAATGTAATCACAGAGGAAACATTAGTATTGAATTCATCATAGAGGGAATATGAAGAAATAAAATCTACCATCCGTACACATGATGGTATGTGTCTCAAACCATATGGCTTGATAGCTTTGTCTGTCTTGGTTGGACCCAGAGCTGTTGACACAATTTTCTTGTTATCTTACGGTCAGATCTATTCAGGCTAAAGCTAGGCATACCTTGGCTAGCTTCCATGAATAGAATTTCCTTTGTTATTCACAAGTGTTTCAGATTCTCCCATGAAGGTGTCATACATGTAGTGCATGGCACTGGATACCAGCCCTTGGTGTCCCATGGTGGATATCAATTGGATCACTTTTGGTCCTCCCTAGTTGGTTTGCTTTCTTCGAGAACAGACCTAATTTATAAGAATTATGTAAAGTATAAAACTGGGGGCAAGGGACAACCAAAATTGACCCTTCCCATGATACAACACCTAGACACCACCTTTTCCTAAAAGGAGAAGGAGAAGCTCGCACTGACTACTCCCCCTTCCTAGAACAGAAGGGATAAGTCCACGCCAGCTCCCTCTCCTTCTCGTAAAGGTAAATAGATGGTTACCTTCTCCCAGACTACCTCTTTCTCTCCCCTTTCTTTGGAAAAGTATTGGATGAGTCAACCTAGTAGCTATCCAGTAAGTCTAATGATTCCTCCTTGTTGCAGGCCCAAGCTCAGGATCACGGATCTCCCTAATGAATACCTAGGACCATGGTACTACTTATATAGCAGAAAGAAAGGTTCTTGAAGGGAATTCAATCCACTTCCTCCTACTACTCCTACTCCTAAGGTAGTGAATAGGAAGAGGCCCACTGTCGAGGTGCTTGAGCTGACTCCCCCCCGTCACTCCTCAACTTGTTCCTCCTGCTCCTGTTCAAGAATCCATTCCTCCACTGAAAAAGACTGTAGTGGACATTCCCATGGTTGAGCAGGAGCCTTCTATTCCTTTGCAGCCTCTAGTCTCCAACTCAAAGAGTCATAGAAACCACCTTGCGTATGACCACAAGTGTCAATAAAAGGATCTCTTGGATGAGTAGGATGCCTCGCAAAGGAAGGAGGAAGAAGCGACCGCCCCTGCTTTAGGGCCTCCTATAGTGTCTTCCTCTCCCCTTCCTTTTTCTTCTCTTTAGTTTGGTCCTGCAATGATTTTGAATCTCATAGCGAGTAAGAATATGTCTAACCCCAAGTAGGTACAAGTGTTCATCGATCTTTCGATGGAGCCACCTTTGTTGATGTCAGTTACAAATATCCACCCTTTCCCAAAGCCGTGGATATGATTAATACCTCGGTTGTATCCACTGTAGTTATTTCCTCCTCTTCCTCTACACCTCTATCCTCCTTTGTGGGGAGTTCATCTCCTCCAACAAAGAAAAAGGTGGAGTGTGGTCCTTCTAGTAGTGAAGGACATGAAAGGAGCCCGCCTTCTCCACAAGGTGGCACCTGCATTGACTTGTTCTATCTTGGTAACAGAACTAGTCCCAACATGCCTTGAGTTTGTCACCACTCCTGAGTCATTTAGAGAGCCTAGCGGTGAATCTCAGGTGCATTATGCCCCATCCACTAAAGTTAAACATGATGCTCCTATGGGGTGCATGTTTAACTCTGTGGATGAAGTCCTGACCTTCTTAGTGATCTTCGTGAAATTTCAACCTTAGCTCCACAAAGATCTCAATGAAGAAGACCTTGCAGGGGCTTATTCCTTAGCCCTTGTTGCAGGAGGGTTGGATGCTCCTCCTCTTAATATCCCACCATTGTAGGCTCATCCTCCTTCCCCCTAAGATGATCTAGAGTGGGAAGCAGACAATCTCTTGGTTGATCAATGTTAGGAGGAGGCCTCTTCTTGATCTTTTGTGTGTGTGTGTGTTTTTTGATGTCTTCCCCTGTGATCATTTTATGTGTGCCTGGATGACCCTCTTCACCCTTGTTGGTGCTTGGATATAGATGTGTTTTTTATGTCATAAACCTTCTTCTATTTGTATCATCATTCTTCCATGTTTGTGCTTGATTTTTGATAAATTGGGGATGATTCAAAGTGTTGGGGGAATTTAGGCTTCCCTTCCATGTTGACCCAATTTTTCATTTTCACTTTTTTCTTCTCATGCATTCTTCACATGGCTTGATATAGTAGGGGGTTGATGATAGTTCATCTATATACTATTACTATACATACATATATATATTCATGAGAAGTTCTGACCTTGAAATATCAGGCTACCCCAGTGCCCTTTGTTTGTGTTTTCTCTCTTTTTCTTTCTCTTTATATTTCTCTCTTCTTTGCTTGAGCTGTCCCTCTCATGTGTGACAATGCCTCTCTTCAATATTTCAATTTTTAGAAAATGCATTCGTTGCCAAAGAATCTTTTCTCAAAAATCCTTGCAAACCTTTTTTCATAATTGCATTCTCAACTTGAAACCCTAACAAAACATGTTTCCTTCATCATGGGTTCATAAAGAAAGGACTTGAAAACCTTCCTCCGATGCGGGAAGAGCTTTAACCTTCCCCTCGTGTGGGGGCATATCCTTCCTTTGAAATTCCTTGATGAAGTGAACATCTTTCGAAAGGATCCCTTGATGATGGATTAGTTTGAGAAAGAAAACATCCACATTCGAATTGTGCGTCCCTCGAGTGGAACCCTTTCTTCATGACGAGTTCCTGAGGAAACCCCTTTGAAAGTGCTTATCTAACATGAATCTTATCACATCTAGCTTGGGGGCAGCCTGACTAGACCTTGCTTTTCAAATAGTGCTTCTGTTGAGTGGGCCCTCTTCTTTTGAAGGGTTCCCAAGGGCCCCCTTTGAAAGACTTTCAAATAATCAACAATTTGTGCAACTATCCACTTACTTGCCTATGTGGCTGCTTCTTGACTTTACAAAGTCCACTTCTTTTGGGTATCCTCCATGCAAGAGATCTTGGGGGTTGCCTCCTTGCAAGCCTAAGAGCCTATAGGGAACTTCCTTTGGGTTTCCTCCATGTGAGAGATCTTGGAGGTTACCTTACCTACAGATCTACAGGTCTGTAGGGTGCTTCCTTGGGTATTCTTCATGTGAGAGATCTTGGAGAATACCTTCCCTATAGGTCTATGGGTCTGTAGGGCACTTTTAGGGCTTCTTTCATGTGGGAGATCTTGGGGGTTTCCTCCTTGTAGGTTTGCAGGCATGTAAGATACTTTTTTTCTTCAACTTCATAGTTTCGAGAAGCTATGAAGTCCTTCACTTGCTCTACACCTTCAGGTTCGCCAGATCATGTATGCTTCCTCGATAGTTCAAGTATACATTTCTAACCTTAATCCTTCCTTTATATTCTTTACCGAGCACTCATCAGTACTCGTGCTCGCTAAAGTGGGGGAAAAATGTATAAGAGTAAATTTTCACCCCTTATACAAATTCCCTTTTTTCCTTTATCCAGCTTAGAAAACCAATTTTAGAGGCTTAATTACACATAAGCTTACTGCTTTCATCCCACTTGGTGCCTATTTTGTGCATCAGTGGGGCAATTTCTATCAAAGATGCTCACATGGTGTGGAAACATCCACGCAACACGCTCACATCCTTGGCAGATTCCTATAGTTGAACCTGCAGAGGCATTACACTTCTCATTGGGAGTCAAGTTGTAATGCCCTCTTTGGCTGACCAACCTGACTATGGCTATTTTCTTCATCTCCTCTTCAAATTCTCTCCATCTACATGCATTCTAACTTCCTTCCAAGTATTCAGTTTAGTCTCTTCACACTCTTGCACTCACTCCAAGCATTTCAAGCACTCCATAGTAGCAATAACTTCACTCCATCACTTCAGTAGAGCAAGTTGGGGACAACACCATTGTAACAGAGGCTCAAGTACTCTCATTTTCTCCCTTAATCATCCTTGACTGCTCTTGCTAGAGGTGGTAAGCTTCCCTTTTCTCTCCTGTATTACTTGTTTGAGTAAGCAGACTTACTATTTTGTAGTTGTAGAGGAGGGGGATTCAATACTGACAAGTTCTCTTCATTCAAAGAGCCTCACGGAATGAACTACCCTAAACTACCTAAATGGAATATTGGTGAGAGTTTCATAATTTGAAAGAATAGGTCATAGATATTTTCTAGAAAAACTGATGAGCTCTTGGCCAAAGGATGGCAACACGAGATATGGATGACAGTGCGGCGCGCTCATGTCTCGAAGGTGCCCTAGCATCTCGTATGGATGAGAGAATGAGAATGTCATAGAAAATAGCTAAGTGAGAACTTACACTCTAATTACTAAGAACTTCTAGAATGCAAGAAAGCAATAGGATGTAATAAGACTAAAATGAAGTGAAATAGAGATGATGAAGATAAGGAGAAGAAAAGAAATACTTACAACCATGCAAGTGATGAAGCTTCCAACACATGAACGTCTTCAATACCTACACACAAGAGAGAGAGAGAGAACTTGTTGGGACTGTATAGGGCCCTGCCTTAGTTAGACCCTATTTTGGTGTTCCCATCTCCATGGACAACCAGATAGGTAGAGAGAAAAGTAGAAATGAAATAAAGAGCACTTAAAGCACTACAAAAAAATGTTATGCTACTCAACTAAGTAATAGGGGAGAGGAGTGAAAGCTTACCACCTCCATGAAGAGCGTTCAAAGCTAATGGGGGAGAAAATGAAAGGAACTCAAGCCTCTTCTACAATGGTATTTTGTTCCACACTTGCTCTAATAAAGTGATGGAGTGTTGATGTTGCTACCATGAAGAGTAAAGTGTTTGGAGATTGAAGAGATGGTGAAGAAGATGCTTAGAGCTTATGAAGAGATTGTAGGAGAGATTGTGAAGATTGTGAATGAAGTGAATAAGTCCTTAGAAGATGAAATGCATATGGAAGGAGTGAATTTAAAGGGGAGATGAAGAAAATGACCATATTCGGGTTGGTCAACTGAGGAGGGCATTACAAATGGACCCCCAATGAGAAGTGTAATGCCTTTGTAGGCTCCAGATGTGAGAATCTGTTAGGGATGTAAGTGCACTGCACAGACATCTATGAGTTGCGTGGGCATCCCTGATAGAAATGCCTCCACTGATGATCAAAATAGGCACCACGTGGGCTTAGGTGGAATTAATCCTCTGAACTTGGTTTTCTAAGGTGGATAAGGGAAAAAAGGGGATTTTCACATAGGGTGCAAATTCACTCTTATACATTTTTCCCCACCTTAGCGAGCATGAATACTGATGAGTGCTTCGGTAAAGTAGATCAGAGATGTAGTAAGGTTAGAAATGTATACCTGAACTATCGAGGAAGTAGACCGCGATCTGGTGAACCTGAGAGTGCAGGGTCAAAAGAGGACTTCATAGTTCTATAGAACTATAAAGTTGAAGAAAGAGCATATACTCAGGATGAAGAATATGTTGATCTTTGATCTAGTATATACAATTGAGAAGAGAAAGATATAAGTGAACAAAGTGCATGGTGAAAGAAAAACTAGCTTAGGATTAGAACCCACACCACAAAATAGGAGTGATAAAAGAAAACCCTACTTGAGGAGGAGAACCCGTATCACAAAAGAGGTGATAAAAGCAATCCCTACTTGAGGAGAAAGACCTGTATCACAAAGTAAAAGTGATAAAAAAAATCCCTGCTTGAGGAGGAAAACCCGTATCACAAAATAAGGTGATAAAAGAAAACCCTGCTCGAGGAGGAGAACCCGTATCACCAAAGAGGTGATAAAAGCAAGCCTCACTCAAGGAGGAGAACCCGTGTCACCAAGTAAGTATGTAAAGGAGCTTTACAGGTTCTTGGTCCTATAGAGTAGGTAAGCAAATAGTCATGTAGACCATTATCAAGTTGGAATAGTTTCAAAGGGGTCCCTCAGGAATCCTTTAAAAGGAAGAGGGGTCCACTCAAGGGACATGCTATTTGAAAAGTGAGGTCTAGTCAGGCTTCCCCCAAGATAGACGTAAATTTATGAAATAGGTGTAGTTAGGCTACCCCCGAGCTAGACACCAATGAATTCATTCAAGAAAAAAGCTTTCAAAGAGGTCCCTGGGGAACCCTTCAAAAGAGAAAAGGAGTCCACTAAAGGGATGCTTCATTTGAAAGATGGAGAGAAGAGAGGGGGTCCTCAAGAAAGATACACATCTCAAAGATGAGTTACCACCGCCCCCATCATACAGGGGAGGGGAACCATGCCAATATATAGGATAGAGGTAAACCTCAATATCACTTGTCACGTGAAGTAAAGGAAGGTGCGTTAATCAAATGGGAGTTTTATGGTACCTAAATCATGAAGTTGTTGTAATTTTTCCTTTAAGGCCTTGCATTCACTAGTGGAATTCCCAAGCACTTGATGGTATGCACAAAAGGAATGTTTTTTTAATCATGATTATGAACTTTCTTGCACGTAGGAGAAGGAAGAGTAATTAAGTGGGATTTTAGAAGCCGTAAAAAATATGATCTTACTTAGATAAAGGATGAGGAGTAGGAAGAAGCCCTTTCTCTTATGGAGAAAGGTTTGACTTCTCACAAGAAGAAGACACAAAGGTAGCAAACAAGGGAGGATAAATTCTATAGGGACCTGAATTCCTTGTTCGTTATGTCCACAACCTTAATACTCAGCCATATTTAGAGACAAGCTTAAAGCCAGGGTCATAACTTGTTCACAAGTCTTGAGAAGAAGGAGGATCCTTATAAAGAGCATTGTCCCAACAACGGGGATCACACTCCTCGATGGGATCACCATCATTCTTATTAACAGGACTATTAACACTATCTTCTTTAGTAGAAGCATAATCATCTTCCTCAAAAGGAGGATCAACACTAAGGACATTACAATTTATGTTCATGTTACCCTATGATAAATATCTCTGATAGCAGGGGTGGATGATGTTGTCAGAAGGTCTAAGTGGATCGAGTCGACTTTATATTCCTAGATGAAGGAATCTGTAAAGTCTAAAGAAACCCAATCATCACCAAGACATGTGTTCTTTTAAGAAGAGGTAGAAGGAGCACACTTAGGACTCCTTGCTATAGAAGGATCTTCTTTAGGGACATTTATCTTAAGAGTACCCTTTGTAGTAGGTACTGTTGGAGTAAACATCGACACATCAGAAGAAACTGAAGGGATGAGAGTAGGCACAACTAAAACTTGACTGTAGTTGCCATCTCACATAAGTGCATAGCATTAGTGTCAGCCTTAATTGTGAATACTTTATTATTAAAAATGAACTTAATAGATTTATGCAATGTAGATAGGACTGTACCCATAGCTTGAATCCACGGTCTACCAAGAAGAAGGTTATAAGGTAATTTTTCTGACATAACATATACAAGGGTAGGTATGGTAATGGGTCCCAACATCAAAGGCAAGACTATCGTGCCTGGGGCTTGTCGACTGACATTATCAAACCCATGAATGTCAACAAAAGAGGAATTAATAGAAGATGGATCAATATTAATCTTATGTAATAGATCAATGCTACACACATTGAGTGCCAAAATGACATCAAAGAGAGTGCGCCTAATGCCAGTTTTATTAATATTCACTATAATCATTAGAGGATTCACTTTATCTTGTACTTCCAGAGGGGGGAGCTCCTACGGATAGAACATGATATTCGGTGAATCCACATGAATATAAGCTATCAATGCATCAACATCTACCATCCTAGCGGAAGAAGGAAAAATATTTTGCAAGACTTCCTAAAGCATACCTTGATAAACCGGAGTAGACTGAAGCAAGTCCCATAGTGAGATCTTAGTTGGAGTAACTCATAGTTTTTCAACAAGATCAAAATCATTGGCTACTTTAGTTGTAGGTTTAGGAGCTTGAAGAAGTCTTGGTTGTTTATTCATTCTATTCTCATAAGTATGGGCTACCGCTCTATAAGAGGGAGCCTTAAAAATATTAGGAGAACCATTATCAAATGGAACACCATCAATAGAACAAATCCTTTTAGAAGAAGGAAGGACTAGCTGGAGTCACATAAATGATTGGTCTCTTAAGCCTTTGAGGGGCAACAAAGACATTATATTTATTGAATCATCACAACTAGTAGAGTGATTATTTGAAGAAATATTCTCAGGATCAAATTTGGAACAATTATTTGAAGAAACATTCTCAACATTGATCCAAGGAGAATCAGATGTGGAAGGAGGCTTATCATTCGCTAATGCATCATCTCTGGGATAGAGTATGTCAGGACAAATATAAGATTCATCATTCAAAAATGCAATATCTCTAGATGAGAATGCATAAAAAATTATAAGAGGTTCATCATTCACAGATGCATCATAATGGAGACAAGGTAGAGTAACATTAAGGAAAGTATCAATGATTTCATCTTCTTGCAACAAAACATCCTTTGAAGCAAGATGAATTTTGTGAGAAGGATAAAAGATACCGAGTGAAATGGGCAAAGCCAAGTTACTATCACTTGCATGAAATGGAATATCATTAACATCTTGAAAAAAATTAGATATAAAACTAATAAAAGAATATATTAAATCCATTACAATTTTTTTGATATTTTCTATGTTCTAGTAATTTGTGTTTTTAGACGTCTTCGGAGCAGAATTTGAGGTCAGAACTTGAGTTTGTCCCTAAAATTCAATTGCAAAAGGTATTGGTATTTTAGGGACTAAACTAGTTCTCTAGGAGACCTTTCCAATAGTGGAAATGGCTTTGAATTCTAAGCATTGAGTCAAAAGTTATGACCCCACCAAGTAGGGGTAAATAAATTCCTAGTTTTTCGAAGAACACTGTTCTTCATGTTAAGTTCACCAAAATGTAGAAGAGGGGGATTTGCTACTCACGAGTTCTCTTCATTTAGAGATCCCTAAGGGGTGAACTTCCCTAAACTACCTCAATGGAATAGCGATGAGAGTTTCAGAATCTGGAAGAACACGTCAGAGATTTTCTAGACAAACTAACAAGCTCTTAGCCAAAGGATGGCAGTGCGGGGTATATATGACAATGCGACACAATGGGATCTCGGAGGCATGCTAGCATCTTGTATGAACTAGAGAATGAGAATGTCATAGAAAATAGCTAAGTGATGACTTACACTCTGATTACTGAGAACTTCTAGAATGCAAGAAAGCAACAGGAAGTAATAAGATTGAAATGAAGTGAAATAGAGATGACAAAGATAAGGAGAAGAAAGGAAATACTTACAACCATGCAAGCGATGAAGCTTCCAGCACGTGAACGTCTTCAATACCTGCACACAAGAGGGAGAGAGAAATTGCTGGGGCTGTATAGGGGCATGCCTTAGTCAGACCCTATTTTGGTGTTCCCACCTCCATGGATAGCCAAATAGGTAGAGAGAAAAGTAGAAATGAAGTAAAGAGCACTTAAAGCACTACAAAACAATGTTATGCTACTCAACCAAGTAATAGAGGAGAGGAGTGAAAGCTTACCACCTCCAGCGAGAGCGTTCAAGGCTAATGGGGGAGAAAATGAGAGGAACTCAAGCCTCTACTACAATGGTATTTTGTTCCACACTTGCTCTACTGAAGTGATGGAGTGTTGGTGTTGCTGTTGTGAAGTGTAAAGTGTTTGGAGATTGAAGAGATGGTGAAGAAGTTGCTTAGAGCTTATGAAGAGATTGTAGGAGAGATTGTGAAGCTTGTGAATGAAGTGAATAAGTCCTTAGAAGATGAAATGCATGTGGAAGGAGTGAATTTAAAGGGGAGATGAAGAAAACAACCATATTCAGGCCAGTCGGGCAAGGAGGGTGTTACAAATTGACCCCTAATGGGAAGTGTAATGCCTCTGTAGGCTCCAGACATGGGAATCTATCAAGGACATAAGTGTGTTGCATGGACATTTGCGTGTTGCATGGGAGTACCTAATAGAAATGCCTCCATTTTCGCTCAAAACACGTGCCGAGTGGGATGCAAGTAGCGGGCTTAGGTGGAATTAAGCCTCCAAAATTGGTTTTCTAAGGTGTATAAGGGAAACAAGGGTATTTTCACATGGGGTGCAAATTCACTCTTATATAGTAGCATTTTTGGTGTTCTTTATTATATTACTTCCTTTATCATACTTGCTTTCTTGGCTATCCATGGAGGTGGAAACACCGAAACGGGGGTCTGACTAAGGCAGGCCCCTATATAGCCACGCAACATTCTCCTCCTCTTTGTGTGTAGGTGAACGTGCTTTCAAGGATCTAGCTGGTGAACGAGTTTCTTTGTGAGATCATCCTCACCACCCTAACTCTTGTAGTTTTACTTTATCACATTAGAGAGTACTTTGTTTACTTAATCACGTTATTTTGGACCTTTAGTAGTATTTAGCTTGGTCGTTAGCTTATTTTCCTAGGTTTGACCTTGTCTCTTCAGTTGTCTGGCTATACAGGTGCAAGCGCACTTTAGAGACGCTAGTGTGTTGCACTATCATCTAAGGACCACGCTTTTGTCGTCGGGTAGAAAGATTCCTGAGGCATAGTGTTGAACCTAAAAACCAGCTTGCCTAGCCCCATTCTATATCTCAGGTTTGTAGAGTGGTTGAGGGAACTTATAGTCCTCATCATTCTCATCCTACACATCCCAACACCCTGTTAAGCCGAGGTAAGTTAGGGCAACCTTCCACATCTTTGCTCTTTGTGACCTAGGGCCTTGCACATGGTGGTCCCCCTCTCTTACACAAGATAATTGGTTTAGTGAATGAAAAGTGGTTTTTGGAGAAGAAAAAGAAGAGTTTCCTATTGTTCACACCTTTGCACATGAGTTAAAAGTGGAAAAATCAATCTTGAAGCAAGACTTTGAAGAGTATGGTCTTTTGGGGTAGTAGGTTGGTAAACAAGTAGAAAGTGTTGGGCATGAAGTTTTCACTAAATTTATTTGATGAGATCACATTTTTTGTTGAAGATGAAGAGAAGATGCAATGTCCGTTCTAATAAATCAATTTGGATAGCGAGACAACACACAAGAAAGAGCTGATGTAAATGAGGTTTTAGTATTCTGATTTGAAAAACTTCCTTATTTTCTTGATGAAGATGAAAGGTGAATACAAATTTCAGCCTCATCACAATTTTTGGGGAAGATAGAGGATAAGAAAGAGCTTGAGAAGATGTTGGTCTATGGGGAGACAAATAAAGATAACCTTATTTTGAAAAATATAGAAGAAGTTGACACACACAAAGAAGGCTACTTTGAAGTCAAAATAAATCCTCTTACACAAAAAAGTAAACAAGAGCTTGAAGAAGAAATCTTTTGGGATGATTTAGAAACATTTTATTCAAGTGTAGATGTCAAGCCAACACTAATAGAATAGGAAAACCATGAATAGTAGGAGGAAAAGGAAAAAATATCTTTTTTTTTTGCCAAATTAGTCACACGAAATGAAGCAAACAAGTTAGAAAAATAATGAGATAGCAGCCAAAAAATAAGAAACCAGAAAGGAGAGATAAAAGTTTATCCTTTTGAGAGGATTCCCTATCAAGCATTTAGCCCAAATGGAGGCCACCAAAGTACCACAAGTCATACTTGTACTAAAGCATAAAGTTGCAGTTGGAGAAAATACATTCAACCTACTTGTTTACCTCAAGACAATAGTATGTTTGGTCAATATGAAGAGGTAATTAGGTTTTCTTTCATCTTCCATGAGTTATCATAGTAGTTGATTAAGCATTTGTCAAATCTCCACATCTTTTGGGATGTCCATAAACATGAGAGCTATTGCAAAACAATGAGAAAATGAAGCTACTTCAAGGAATTAGTTAATGGTTTTGTTTGAGCAAGTCATGTTCTTGTTTAGTGTAGGTTTAGGATAGGTTTTATTTCAGGCCAATAAGTGTTGATGCACAATATTTTAGTCTTATTTTCTCCAAGTGCTAAGGCACAATTAGTTTAGATGTTTAGTTAGTTGTTCTTGGGGTGTTATCAGTTGTTGTCAAGCTTGTTTTTTAGTTTTTTTCAAGTATCCCTTGAATCCTATCCCCAATGGATATGCTAAGCTACTGTTCTAATAAGTTTTAGCAAGTAAAACCCCCTCATAGGTCACCAAAAATGTTAACCTATTTTCACCTCTAGGCTCAAATACTCACTATAAGGTTCTTTGCCCATTCGGTGAGAATATAGGTTGTGTTTGTGACTTTTAGAAAGGCCTTAGAATTTAAAGGGTTTTCAAATGCATCATAAGGTGTTGATATTGATATTTTTGGATAAAGGTTATTTTATAAAGATAAGAAGGAAATGAAATAAAATATGCATTGCTAAGTCAAAGGTGCCAGAGTGAAAGGTTTCAATTTTGCAGCCTCTACTCACGACTTGCATAAGTTGTAGGGTTTCTCTTTATTTCATTGAAGAGGCTTCTTGGAGGTTAATAGCAACATGAAACTATCAATTATTAGCAAAAAATTCACCCACGTTGTAGGAGCATTGAAAGATTTTATGTCCACACTTGGCTACCTTTTTGCTACAAACATGGCACATTGTAGGTTAAGAAAAATTGGCATGGAGTTTGAGAGCTTTGGCACATATTAGGGACTTGTGGAGGCCAGTGAAAGTTTTCAAGATTTTTTTGAAAGCTTTATCATATCTTCCCCGATAAAATTTTTACACATCAAGTTTTATATTCCATACAAGTTCTCGAGTGTAAAAGAGTACTTGATTATTGTCAAAATCCATTTATGGATTGAGAGAAGCCTTGTTAAGAACTGTCTATTACTGTCACATGTATGAAACCCTATAGGTCTCATAGAGTTGATGGGAATTGGGGAAAAAGAGCTTGTGACATAATTAAGGATCAACAAAGGACCATGAATGGTGATGTAGGTATGTTCTATGTGGAAGGTTGATTGGTTTATTTGTCTTTGGATATTTACTTTTAATACTACTTTGCATGATTAGATATGACTAGATTCATGCCAGTGTCATTCTTCTTTGGGCGTATGACTTGCATTTTGTTATGGTTGATTCTTAATGCTTGGAACAGTCAATTTCAAATCATCTTTACTATTTTTCCAACATATATACTGCTTGATATGGGGCATGTGTATTTTTCTTTATCTTTCTTTTCTCCCATCCCCATAAAAGTTATGGCCCTGTTGTCAAAGAAAGGGTATAGAAAATATTTTATTCCATCTTAAGCTGAGGGGGTCATTGAATAGTTAATATATCATTACAAAGGTTATTTAATTTGAAGCAGTTGTTATCTATGAGAAATACATTTTATCATAGAAAAAGGTAGTGTTAATTCACAAAGTAGGGTTTAAAAATATTTGAAGAAATAGTTCACAGAGATTTTCAATTAGATTAAAATGGAAGGCACAAAGGTCCTCATCAAAGGCACAATGAATACAAAACTTACAAAATTATGAGTCTTGTGGATTTTTAAAGGATAACACCATCACTTTTGAAATCTTGGTGACATAGGAGAGAAATGTTAATGATAGACCCTGTGTTGCAGTGATAACATATAAATTTATTGATGGCATTGTTTCCAAGCTCATCACTCATTCATATAGTGTTTGTTACAATACACGTTGGTAGCAAGGTGCAAGTTGGTACTCATTAATTTAAATTTGATCATGTGTATGGCATGCAAATTTAGGAGATATCAAATGGAGTCATAATGCTGGTAGGTTCAATAGAGGTTGATGTGAGAACTCAAAAGAAATTGTTGCATGTCTGGAACAAGGTTTATTTCCTTGAGTAGCTGGAAGCAAAAAACATGAATTCTTAGTCCAGTTGCTCACATGTCATCTTCATAATCACCATGGGGGAATTTTGCAATTGATGATAGGAACAAGCATAATCTATATGTAATAAGATTCCTTGGTCTTGGTTGATCAAATTAAAGGAAAATATGAGCTAGAGGGCAGTCTATAAGATGCTTTTAGTTCACATATAATAATGTACAGGGGTGTCAATGACACTATTTGGGATAATAAAGGATAGTGGCAGATTTTATAGGGGTAGTCCTTATATATCAATAAAATTCCATCAAAGTCTCAATGATGAGGGTAGGGAATCATAACGATAAGTGATAACAACAACCAACAAAGCCTTTTTGTAACCACTCACAAAGTCAGAAGGAGACATAGAAGCAGGGAAGTTTCAAATCCGTGTCAACAATCTTTTAATGAACAACCTGATATTAAACAACTTGCAGAGTCAACAAAGAGGATATATCTGTGGAATAAAAGGAAAGTCTACAAAGTCTGTTACAATGAAAAAATGAAATGTCAAAGGGAATACTTTCATGGAATTGCTACAATCATTCAAGGGCTGATAAAAGACAATAACCTCCAAGTTAGTATAGGCCAAGAAGATTTCAAAGGGTAGCAATTAGGTTTTCATGAAGGGTAACCAAGAAGATCTTTAGGCATACCATGGAGCATGCAATTATTTACCTAAAGATACAAAGGGGTAATCAAATGGCATAATAGTGACTTGTATCTTGCAATGGTCTCATGAATGTGAGTCTTAATGACTCAATGATTGTGGTTGTGTGAATGCGAAAAGAGTGATGAGAAGTGTCAAAGGGAAATTTTTGAAGAGGAACAACCTTTTCCTTAAGTGGACAACCCTTATAAGTAAAGGCATGACAATAGAATGAGGACATCATGATAGTAAATGCCTAAGAAGATATTGAAAAGGCAGTGAGGTTAGCAAGTTGATATTGTAAGAGGA
>VDFB02150272.1:74257-114498 GCA_007258455.2 Sequoia sempervirens | reverse complement strand
CTGCAATATTTTATTTTCTCACGAATTCCAATGCAAGTACAAAAGTATGGCCCAAGAGAAAGGGCGATTTTCTTCTATAAAATTCAACACTTGTTTAAAAATTCTGAAACCTTGCAAAACATGGCGCCTTGACTAGACAAATGATAATATGAAACACCCAGAATGCAATCTTTTTGTATTTTTGAATTATGAGCAAAACATGCCTACAACAATGCATCATCAGCAACTCTAAACATGACAAAATGCTTGAACAAGATCACCAAATGCAATAGAACTCAACTACAATGCATAACTACCAATTACCAGCTAACCTCTCAACTAGTTGCTATCTTTCAAGCAAGAAGAAGAGCCAATGCTAGGAGGTGTGCTTTCCTCGAAGCGAGTGCCTGAATACAATCCAGCAGCATAACGGTGTAGTAGACAAAAGATCCCAAATGAAGAGCTGAGGCTTGATTATATAGACGAGAGAGAAACATCTAGAAGCTTCCAGAGGGCGCCCAAAACCCTAATTTCAAATTCACCTTTTCCCTCCAAAAGATGGCGTCCATTTTCACTTTTTGCTTATTTCACATTTTAAAATAAAGTCAACCTTCATATAGGCGTCCTTTTTCAAAAGCTTAATATTTGACTTTATAAATTATAACTTATTCCTCCATGGCGCCTAGACCCTTTAAGTCCCTCTTTTTAAAACAACTTAAGTTGTGCTTGCTATACAAAAGGGTCATATAATATTAAAATATAATATTATAAGGAAAAATACTTATCTCTCCAAGAATAATGCGCCCAAGGCCAAAACTGAAGTGCCAACTGAAACAACCGAAGAAGAAGACCAACTGAACTGAACCCAAACTGTCCACTGCCAAAAATAGAATTTACTAAAAATAGTAAATTCGCGAAGTTCACCGAATGTGGCCCAGACACCCAACTGCGAAGCTCTCTCTGAGAAAACCAGAGAAGAATCCCTTGTCAGTCCCAACTCCAAAGCAACAACCTCCTCAAAACTAAAGAGCCTAATTTCACCATCAGCATAGCCACCTCTCTGGTCTCAGGAATAGATAGCAGTCAAAGCGATCAGCACTTGAGAAGGGGACATTACATGTCCCTCAAATTAGAACCCGACATCTTCATTCTCTTCTTGATGGTGAACTCTCCATCACCCTTCGCTTTATAGGGCCGACTTTGTTAATGGTGAACATTTTTCTCTTGATGGCGAATTTTCGAGACTTAGGCAAAATTTATCATGAATTTCATGCACTTTGGTTGATTTTTTTTGGTGATTTTTCCAGATTTTGACTGATTTTTCCAGATTTTTCCATGCTTTTGGGTTGATTTTCTCAGATTTTCCCTTGCTTTTCCATGCTTTTCCTTATTTTTTACTTGATTTTCCAATTTTCACTTTGATTTTTCAATGGTTTTTTTCAATTTTTTGGTTGATTTTCGGATCTAAAGATGGAAACATTGACCCGTTGACCAAGGTTGACTTTCTAAAAATAGAAAAAGCAAAAACCCTAAAAAATAGGGAACCCCATTTGGTCCAAAAATGCCAAAAATGAAAAAACGAAAAAGCAAAACAGCAGATTCCCTAAAAAGTAGGAAGTGTAAGAATTGGCCCAAAGCACAGGCGATCCTCGTCTCCTAGACCTTCTGAGCACTTTTGTGACATTTAGGCATTGATTCAAGCATGGATTATTGACTTGGCTCGGATGACTCTCAAAAGACTGACTTGAAACTCTGAAAGAAGTGACCTCATGTAACCATTGCGTGGAGACAAAACCATAAAAACTAGCAATCTACTGGGGGTCCCCATTTGCAATGGGGCAATGTGTGAAAAGGTCACAACAGGACGGTTGCAGGACGATCCCCTGGCATCCCCTTTTTTTTTTCAAAAGTTGGGAAATGTTCCCAAAATGGGGAAACGGTCAACGGGGAAAGGGGGGCAGTTGATTGTCCCGAGGACAGCCAGGGGATGCCTGAGTCGTCCCCCGACCATCCCAAGGACACATCAAAGCATGTTTTAAAATAAAAAAAAAAGTATATCATAGTTTTCAATTTTCTGGTTTATGAGTTATTGGTTTAAATTATTTTCACATATCTTTCACAATATTTGGAACACTCACAAGATAAATGTTTGCTGCTCTATTAGAGATATATAAAAATAGCAAAAATTTATTCCAGAAGTGTGTAAACTTTAATTTATTTGCTTGTTGTTCATTAACAGGTTTTAGAGACAAAGACTTTGTTTACTCCACTACATATAGTTCAATGTATTAGAGAAGTAAACTAGATTGCAGAATAACATTAGATATAGAAGTAATTCACAGAGAAATTGCATATGAAGTATTCAGATCTTTATTCATGTATTTGCAGTATTACATCATCACATCAACACTAGTCCCCGAATAAACCCCACACAACAATATAAATAGTTAACCGGCGTCGGTTGAGAACACCAGCCGTCGGCAACTGTCGAGTACTAACTAATCCCGAGGACTAATCTCCCAAGTATTAACTAATCCCGAGGACTAAAATCCCCGACAAAACATTATTTATTTATTTCATTTACTAATTAACTATCTAGCTGATTACATCATCCCCCCGTCAGAGAAAAGTTGTCTTCCCAGACGACAAATACAAAACTGGGAGACTGATACATAGAATTTCAGTGCAAGGAGGGTTGAGAGGACATCCCTGGCGGCTGAGGGACCGATGAAGTGGTTGTCGAAGTGGTCAGTTGCTGTAGTCGGTAAACCTCCGTATGCTACTGTAGGTGACGAGCGGCCTTCAATTCTTTCTCACGGGTGGTCTTCACCAGGTGCACTGCCTCCTTCAAGTTTTTATTGACCTTCTCTAGTTCTTTGTCCTTTTCTGCCAACTGTCGGGCCATCTCCTCTTTGAATACTTTCATCCTCCTCTCCATATCCTGTGTGCCTGCATCCCAAGCGATCACATTCAGCTTCTCTTCCTCCAACAGGGGAGTGAGCTCTTGTAGTTGCTTCTCGAAGGACTCTGCCTTGGCCTGGATGTTGCGAGAGAGGGCGATGGCTTGTTCCGCTTTTAAGTCATTTGTTCAAATGCATCTCATACTCTCCGCATGCCAAAAATAATGTCTTGTATGCCGTCTCCATTTCAAATAGTTGTGCCACCAACTTATCGTCTTTCCCATGCAAAGTTGGCCTCTTTGGAAACCAAGCGGCCATCCTCTCTCGTGTCTTCCCTGCTAGCAATCACCTTTGAATATACTATCGAACTCTCTACTGCTCCCCAAGTTGATAAACTGGATGATCTGTTGTGCCTCCTGCTCAGCTATGGGCAAGTAGTTTCGGTGCTGACACTTCCTCGATGACTAGTGCAATAGGCTCCAGACTGTGGATATACCTCTCAATCGTACCTATTGGGTCCTCTTGATCTGGCTTGGGAATTATCACAACAATCCCCTTCGAGTGTAACATGAGGCTCCTCGTTTGACACAATGTGTATCACCTGTTGTGCCATCTCTCCCGCCTCCACTGTTGGTTGCTCGGCAACTGACTACGTACTCTCTATTGCCCCTATCGGCTGAGTGCTCTCAACTGGTGCAGCTTCTCTCCCTACCTCCACCTCCATCAAACTAGGTGAGCGTATGAGGGAGATGTCTTCCTCTCAAATAGGGGTCCCCATTTGCCTCAGCCACCTATCTACACCATCTGCTTGAAGTGCCCCTCCTGGTGATGCAAATGTGTCAGTCTCACCCATTATGTTATCTAGTGTTGTGTCCTCTGCCACCCCTCCTATTGCCACCTCTCCTTCAGTTGGCTTATTTTGCTTCTTTGTTGGTGCAACACTTCCTTCGGCAAGCTCCTGTTGTTCAACTGCTTCAACTGCGCCACCTTCAACGACCTCCCCTACCTCTTGTTCGGCTGGTGCTATCACTCAGGGATTAACATCTACTAAGTATACTCCGACTGGTGAGGTACTATCAGCAGATGAAGAAAGTGCTAACTGCTCAAAGTCTTCACTACTGGCTTGTTTCCTCTTCCTCCTCACCGTCTTCGGCTCTTCTGTTGTGCCTACAGCATCGAGAGTTGTCCATCTTAAAACTGTAGGCCAGGAACGGTCATAATCCTTCGTTGGCTGTAATTTTCCCAATTTGCCCTCTGGCACCTGATTGTAGACGGCATCCAGGAATAGAGCTATAAGATGTTGGGTCATATAGAATGCCTCGTATTTGCATTCCAAAAATTCTCTAATCCTTTCTGATAGATATAACGCCCAGTTCTAAACCTTTCCCACACTCGGCCCAAACATGTAGTCAACCATCCAAGTTGCTATATCTGAGGCTTGGCTGGCACCTATCAACTTGCATTTGATAAGATCCATAATACATTTCCAATCAGCATTCCCCAACATATGTTTTCGCAATCCTCGAGCCCCTACACTCCAAATTGTTTCCTTCTCTTTGGCTGTGATATCAAACCTGCAAATTCTTTTGATAATCATTTCTTTTTGTTGCGCAATCATTTTCGTACTCGGTTTGCCAACCACCTGCCCAGACGCAGGTATGCCAAAAACTCTCTTGAAGTCTGACGGATAGAAAGCCACCGTGACTGGAAATCCTTCATATTCAATTGTGCTCCTATGGTTGTGCTGATTATAATTTGCAACAATATCTTTTAAATATTCTTCAAAATCGTTGGCATTGAAAAAAGGACATTGTGCTACCTTATCAACTTGTGTTGCCGCCAGTGCTTGCTTGATGGGATAGTCGGATGCGGTTTCTTGCACCATGTCTTGCATTTTGTACCTGTGAGACTCTCCCATGTCAACGAATCTGCAGTTACGTCAACTTTTCCCTTATCTAACTTGCCTCCAGCCACCTTGGGTCTGAGTATTATTTTCTTTGCTTTTGTACTTGTGTTGGTATCCATTTTTCTGCACCTGTAAGAATGACACTGCCCAAGAATAACTTTCTTGAATATTTTAAAGCCTCCAATGACTTTTGGTATGGCCGTTATTTTTTTTCTGATGAAGGCTCCAGTTGATGGATGGTACGGCCTCTTTCTGCTTGCTACGTACGGCTTCTCTCTCCTCCTTAGTCCGTACACCCCTCTCTTGGTTTAATCTAATAATTGGTACGGCTGCCTTTTGCTTGCTAAGTATGGCCTCCTTGTGGCGTCCTTCCTTGCTTTGGTCGATGCTTGGTACAATGCTCTTTGTTCTAATGCGTACGGGCTTCTTCAATTTTGAATGTACAGATCTTTTGCTTTTACTCAATCATACAACCTTCAAATAGCAATTGCGTACGGCACTCTTCAATTTCAACCGTACGGACTTTGGAATTCTTCTAATTTGCCACCATATGACCCTTTGCAAGTTTTCCTGTACAGACTTTTAGATGCGTCTAGTTTGCCACCGTACGGCCCTGTTGATGTGGATGGCTTGTGTGTTCTTCAATCTCTCGAGCCGTATGGCCTTCTTCCTATCTCTCCATCGTACGGCCTCCCTTTCTTCCCAACGTACGGATTTCTTCTTCCTACTACGTACGGCTTCCACCTTCACTCGTACGGCCTTATGAATTATTCCCTTATGATTTTGTCGACTCCTCTTTGATGGGTTTTGAGTACTGAATGATGGTGCGCTTTTTAACTTATATTGAGCATGCTCAATAGGTTTAGGTTGTACGCCCTTCATCCATTTTAATATTTTAATATTTTTCACTTTAAATTTTCTTCTCTTGCTTACTTTTCATTTTTTCATTTTTCCACTTTTCCTTTTGGTTGTTTCTCTCCTCTTCTTTTTTTTACTTTTTATTATTTTCTCCATTGTCTTTCTATCTTTTTTCATTTTTTTCCTTATTTTTTGATTTTTTGCATCTTCTCTATCCTTTGTTTTTAATTTTTTCAAATTTTGTTCATTTTCTCTCTCATCTCCTCTCTCTTCTTTTCCATCTTTTATTTTCGTACCTCTTACTCCGCCATCTTCCCTAATCTCTAACTCATGCATAATGCCATTTACACATGTATGGAGGCCGCTTATAACACTCTTCTTCACAACATGTTCCTATGTATTGTACATCAAACCACTTGTCAAGCAATCAGGCAAGGCCAGTACCTTTAAAACTATCATCGATGTACCTCCCTCTGTAGCGCTGGTACCACATAACATTCTCGCCTTCTACCGTTGGTGGCCCAGCTGGGTTGGGTATTACTTTCCAAAGTCCATCCCTCGTTGCTATCTTTCTTATCCTCGGCACTTTCCTTCTCTCTTCTCATTTGCTTAAGTACATCTTTTGTGTGTCCATCCACGTACGAAACGAACATGTCCTCCGTCATTATCACCGTCTTTAAACAAGGAGCTGTCTTCTTGAAGTAGGCCTCCCATTGTTCATTGTCCCATTCGTCCTCTTCTTCATCAGTACCCTTGGGTTTGCATATACTTCGTTCGTTGGTTGCTTGTTCCTCCTTTTCCTTTTGTGCCTCTTTGTCCAAGCCAGGTATCCTCGTTTAATGCCTTCGTACGGGGTGACGTAACCCCAATGTCCACCCATTCGTCACTAGAGCACAAGTGTCCCGAACAGTGCATTAGTCAGGTGCTTGTGCACCCGAGGCACTGCAATCCCTTCTACTCTCTTCTGCACCAACCTTTCTTCAATAATCTGGTCTACACCTGACTCCATCCCAACTCCTTTTGCTGCATACCCGGGGCCTCCCAAGCCCCAATCTTGCTCCCTATGAGTCTCCTACACGGGCCAATCTTCTTTGGTAGCGTAGCCAAGCATATTGATGGCTACAGTGTCCTCTTTTCTTTCTTGATACAACTTTATTTTTGATCCGTTGATTGCTTCGGGCAGTAGTGACCCATCCAAATTTTCAAGCTTTATAGAGCCATTGTCACATACCTCTCGAATCTTGAACGGTCCTAACCAACGAACTTTGAACTTCCCCGGCTTGATTTCGTTACGGCCGTTATACCTTAAAACTAACTGCCCTAGTTGGAAATTCATTCACCGGAGAAGCTTATCGTCCCAATATTTTCGTCTCTGTTACATATTCTTCTTTGCCCATTGTGCCATTATCCTACATTTGTCCAGTTTGCTAAGTTTGTATAACTGTTCCTTCATACTTTCCATATTGCCCAACCAGTTCTCCACAACTATTCTTAGGTTGGGTACCATGTATTCCATCGGGACCAACGCTTCCTGACCGTACATCAATTGAAAGGGCGTGTGCCCTGTTGTCACCTTATACGTAGTACGGTATGCCCACAAGATAGCGGGTAGTTGCTCCTCCCAATCAATTTCCTTGACGCCACATGACTTATGAATAATTGATACTAACACCTTATTTGTAGACTCTACTTGGTCGTTCACTCATGGGTAGTAGGACTTGATAAGTTGTGAAAGATCTGGAACTTCGTCGTCATTAGTCGGATGACATGGTTGACAAAGTGTCCTCCGCGATTACTAGTAATTTGGATTAGAATCCCGTACCTAGTCACTATTTGCTCGTAAATGAGTTGTACTCTGAGTTGTGTTATTGGCAATGCTCTAGCCTCGGCCCACTTCGTCAGGTATTCTGTGGTGACCACAATGTATCGACAACAATGTAATTGACTCACCTTCAATGGCCCAATAAAATCCAAGCCCCAACGTTCGAACAACTCCTGAGGTTGGGACAAATACAATGGCATAAAGTCCCGCTTCAATGGTTTTCCTACCCTCTGGGAGGTGTCGCAGCCTAACACCCACTCCCGAGCGTCTGTGTCCATTGTCAGCCACCATAGGCCTGCCAAGAGAATTTTTTTGGCCATAGCATCTGGGCCCATGTGACCACTAGCCAAACCCTCATGTGCTTCTTTTAGTACACCTAGTATCTCCTCTTCTATGACACATCTTCGGAGGATTTGGTTGGACCCCATCTTATACAACAAGCCATTAATCAACTAAAATGTCTTACTCTTCAATACAAGCTTCCTTCTCTCGGCTGGCAGCATTTCCTTCGGGAACGTAGATGTAGACAAATATTCTCCAATCTTTTCATACAATGAAGGGAGTACTGCGATCTAAAATAGGTATGCGTCTAGAAAGTCTTCGTTCACTCCCCCTTCCGTAGGTTCGCCCAACCGGATTCTTGACAACTGATCAATGATCACGTGACTCTTCCCCAATCATACGATGATAGTGAATGTGAACTCTTGGAGCAATAGTAGACACCTGCTCACTCTCCCTTGAATTATCGGCTTATTCACCAAATACATTAAGGCTTGGTGATCCACATAAAAGGTGAACAGTGTGGCTAGCAGATAATGCTTGAATTTTTGTATGAAGTAAACCATTCCCAATGCTTCACATTCAGTGGTGCTATAGTTTCTCTCTGCTCTGGAAAGTAGCCGACTCGCAAAGAATACTGGGTGGTCCAATCCGTGTGCTCCCACTTGTGCCAGTGTCGCTCTAATGGCAAAATTGGAGGCATCCACATGTACGTGGAACTCCTTATTCCAATCCGAGTATGCCAATATGGGTGAACTGATCAACCGGTCCTTCAATTCATTGAATGCCTTCTCTTGTTCTTCCGCCCATATGAAGGGTTGTCCCGTCCTTGTCAGTAGGTTGAGATGGTATGACACTTGTGCAAAAATTTTGATAAACCTCTGGTAGTACCATACGTGCCCGAGGAAGGACTTCACACCGGTGACGTTCTCCGAAGCCTCCATCTGTACAATCACTCTCACCTTGTCGGGGTCAGTTTTCAATCCTGCCTTGCACACAATATGTCCCAATAACTTCCCCTGTGGCACCATGAATCTACATTTCCTAGGATTCAATGCGAGGCGGGCTGCTCTACACCTCTCCATACACTTGCCGAGGACCTTCAAATGCTTTTCTTTGCCACTGTAAATCGACTAGTCATCTAGGAAGGCTTTTAAATTACCTACAGACATTCTGTCAAAAATGTGAAGTATTGTCCTCTAGAACGTGGCTAGTGAGTTACACAACCCGAACGGCATCCGATTGTACGCGTACACCCCGTCCTCAACCACAAAAGTAGTCTTCAACTTATCTTCCTCGGCAATACTAATTTGGTTGTAGCCCGAAAACCTGTCCAAGAATGAGTACATTTCATGTCCGGTAACCTCTTCAAGGATTGTGTCGGTGAAGGGGATAGGAAACGGGTCTTTGATGGTCACCGCATTCAAACTCCAGAAGTCGACACATATCTTGATCTACTCTGTTTCTTTCTTCAAGGAGATGACAATTGGTGACACCCACTCGCTAACCTCCACTTTGAAAATGATGCCCGCTTCCAACATCTTCTCAATTTCATCTTGCACCTTGGCGGCATAATTTTTATTCATCCTGTAAGGTCTCTTCTGTACGGGTTGGGCTCCCGGTACGAGAGGGATCCTGTGTATGCACAGCTCCGATGGTACGCCCTTGAGATCTTTGTACGTCCAAGCAAAGGCATCTTTATACTCCATGAAGATTTTGAATGCCGCCACCTTTAGTACAGGGTCCCAATCATCACCAACGAGAATCTCCTTGGGCTTTTCTAGCTCACTAAGGTTTCCCTTCTTCAATGTTGGTTCCTTGTATTTAATAAGTTTATCTGGTTCAAACTTGTGTGTTGGTATCTTGTCCAATTCTACCACACCTTCTCTATACTCATCATACTCTAGAGGAAATGTCTCACTGGTCGAGCCCTTATCTTCTTCCTCTCCCCCTTCCCTGATTTGTAGCATGTTGCAATCGAGGTGGAAGACTTCATAATCTTCCGTCTGCCAATGAAATAAACCGTTCAACAAACTGGTCTCGTCCTCCGAGCAACTTCCAATCTCCAAAACACCTTCCTCGTTCGACTCCACTATCTTTCTTTCTTCATCAACATTCGATCCTCCATCTGATTCTGATCCCGAAGACGCCAATTCTCCATTGACCACCTGATTCTTCAAATCAATAGTGTACTTCCCATGGCTCTTGATCAAGAGTTAATTCCTCTTCCAGTTGTGGTTTGCCTTGGCAGCAATCATCCATCCTCGTCCCAATAGTGCATTGTACACCTTTTTCTCTAGTGGGATGACAACGAAATTTAATAAGAATTGTTGTGTGTCAATCAAAACCTTTTGCGCCATTAGTGTACCGAGAGGTTTGATGCCATGCTGGTCTACTCCTACCAAGTGGAATGTCGAGGGCCAAAGGGTTGGCCTACCCAAACACTTGCATGTCTCCTCTGGCAATACGTTCACTCCCGAGCCTCCGTCAATGATGGTGTTGAAGAGTTTCATCCCCATGATTTCCATCTGTACAACGGCCGGCTTCCTCCCGACACTTACTGTGAGTAGTATTGGATCTGTGCCTTCTCCTGTTGGTTATGTCGTGCTTTCCGTCGGACCCTTCTGAATATTGTCTTCAATGATGTTTCTGAGTGCTACCCTCAGTTGAGGCATCGTTTGCAGAAAGTTTGTTACCTTGATTGGTACAGTTGTGTGAAGCACCTGTCGTACTATGTTCTTCTCGGACTCCGTCTACAATGACATACTAGCCGCTTTAGAAGTTCTCCGTTCATTCACCATTGCCTCTTCCACTTCCACCCTGGCTTCTCGAAGTCTCTCTTTCTCCGTAGAAGGGTCCGGATAATTGGCCTTCTTCAACTACGCCCTTGTAATTGCCAGAACTTCTTCGTCCGCTATCTCCAGATTGTTGATGCCTTTCTACTTCGGGCAGTCGATGTCCTCGTGATCACCAGATCCACACCATTTGCATAGCTTTCCCCCAGCGCCTTGACCGCTCTGGCAATCCCTCGCAAAGTGACCCCATTCATTACATTTCCGGCACTGGATCATGGATCTGCCTTTGCTATCGCACTAAATCTTGCTTCTTGGAGTACTATTCCTCTGATTGTTACAGTAGCCACTAGGGGATGCGTTGTTGCTCTGGGGTTTCGGCAGTGTGGTCGGAGGGGTTGATTGTTCTACTTGTGTGAAGAACACTTGCAAACTCCATGTTTTTAAGTTGTACAGGCACTCCTTGACGAGTGTCCCATAACTTGGCATACGTCACAGAACAGTTTTTTCGGGCAATTCACCTTTGTATGACCTTTCATCTTGCATTTGGTACACCATAGTTCGTTTGCCTCTTTGGACCCTTCTTTGTCGGCTTTCAATTCTTTCATCATCCGCAGCATGTCACAACGGAGAGCTTGTACGGTTGTTGATTCATCTTCGCTCTCCCCCGCTCTTTCTTTGTCATCTTTCTTCTTCCCTCTGGAGGATGTCTTATTCTCACTTTCAATGTCCATCACACAGTTATATGCTTCAATGTACGAGGATGGAGGTACCACTTTCATTTTCCTTCAGAACGAGGGACACAGTCCCTCAATAAACCACCTCTTCTTAAGGCCATCCGCTAGCTATGACTCAAATTTCTGATTATAGGTCCGCACACTCTCATGCTTCCCTTGCTTGGTATTATATATTTCTGCCACAATCTCGCTATCGTCCCTCAAGAGTTGGAACTCATCTTGGAACGCTTGCTTCAATAATCTCCATGTAGCTTTGTGTACTTGGTCCAATTTCGAGTACCAATCGATGGCACTATCTCTGAGTGTCACCGGAAATGCTTTCAGCCACTGATCCGGATCATCTTGTCCATTTGCTATCAAGATGGTTTCACATGTTTTGCAATGCCGTATTGGATCTTATGTCCCATTCCCCGTAAACTTCGGCAACTTCTACCACTCGGCTGGAGTCACCATCTTTCCCCGCTGTCCTCCTTGTGTATTGGACCTAATTAGACTGGTTTCCCCACTACGTTCTGGTGCATCACTTGCACTCTTGGCCACGTACGAGTCACTCCCACGTCTTCCGTCAACGTCCTCGACACCTTGAGTCGCCTGGGGTTCCCTTTGGTACTCTCTCCGCCTTGGGGTACTGGGCTCAGATCTTCCACTCGTCAATCATGTGTCGTCATCCGATAAGGACAACTCCCGAAAACGTTTGATGCTACTATCAAGTTCTTCACTTAATTCATCTTTGTTTTCACAAATATTATACCTTCCTGAATACGGAGTCCCAAAGGGTCCTTCGTCCCTCCCTTCAACTCAACTCTGATGTGCTCTATTCTCTTCAAATTCTCATGTGTTCTTTTAATACTCTGGTTTATTTCAATCGCCGAACCTTCTCCTCTTGAGTCTCGTGCCCACTTGGTACTCGGTTCTTGTCTTTGTTCGGCCTTACGGGCATTAATAGTTGTTCAGGTGATCATTGTCGGTTACCGGACGTACGTCTCCAACTAGTGTCTCTTTCTTCCTCTTCTCGTTTGGTTCCTTCTGCGTACCGCTGCAATATTTGTTGCCTTCAGTGTTCTCGATCCTCTTCCTCTCAAAGGTCTTGTAGGATGATAAAATGATGGGCCAACAATCTGGGCATACGATTCAGGAGGTGATCCACCTCGTCGTTCACTTCCAGTCTATCCCAGATAACGTCCTCAGGGATTTCCCGCTTGCAGGATACCCTTCGCATGTGATCTCTTAGGGATATCTTCCACAGATTTATCAAATCTTCAGTCAACAAGTCTTCCCTTTTTTCATTGGCGTCCACTGGCTCTTCCGTCAGGCGACCCATTACGCTACCATGTCGAGTGATTCCCTAGTTCGCTCAGGCAACGGCGCCGAATGTTTACTCCACTATGTATAGTTCAATGTATTACAGAAATAAACTAGATTGCAGAATAACATTAGATATAGAAGTCATTCACAGAGAAATTGCATATGAAGTATTGAGATCTTTATTCATGTATTTGCAGTATTACATCATCACATCAACACTAGTCCCCGAATACACCCCACACAACAATATAAATAGTTAACCAGCGTCGGTTGAGAACACCAACCGTCGGCAATGTCGAGTACTAAAATCCCCAACAAAACATTATTTATTTATTTCATTTACTAATTAACTATCTAGCTGATTACAGACTTAGGATTTTGACCTTTTTAAACAGTTCTTCACAATTAGAAATAGGTTCAATATTAAGGTAATTTGATGCCCAAAACTCCTTGAGTGCAGCAATTGTCCCAACATTTAACTGTTCAAATCCATATCAGACAGTACATACTACACCAGCATTGAATTTACTTCCAATAGTCCACACTCCCACCAAACTAGAATAATTCTGCCTTCTAATGCCTCAACTATTCATTATTGTTCTATGCCAAGTAATCAATAACCCAGGTGAAACAATCTTCACTGTAATCACAAATGTTTGCCCAATTTGTGAGCTGGAAATAACCCTGTTTAATTTGATATAAGTTTATAAATTATAACTTGGAGATTGTATCATGATTCATGGATGTTAATTTTGAATTTCCAATGCGTATTGAGTATTGACAAAGAATGTTGAACACAAATGTTATATGTTAAGGTTCTATAATGTATATTATGCATGCTTTATCCATGTTTTCATATGAATATTTAAATTTTCCCTATATATTTTAAATTTTCCCTATATTTTATATAGCCATCCCCCGCAATTGCCAAATTTGGCCTCAAAAATCGGAAACTTGGGGACTTGTCCCCTGCTGTCCCCGTCCCGGAAACTTGGTGTAACACTTATTTTATGATCCATGTTTAATTGTCAAAGATAGTCCTATACGTATATTGATCTACATTTAGTAATCCGTCATGATCAAGTAATTTCGTTACATCAAAATATTCTAATTTTTCATATCTTATAACTAATCAATGTCTGAGTTTATCTAGCCACTTGTTATCATAAACAGGAGAGGTATTACAAAATTAATCTATCAAACCAATTAATCTAGTTACTTGATTAATGTACTTAATTAGTTAAATTGAGAGAGAATCCAATCCATCAAATTCAAATAAACTATTAAATTTAAAATACCAAATTAATTAAATTTCATATCTAATCAATTTAACTACTTACATTTAAACAATTAAATTAATACTTGTAACCCATTAATTAATTACTGTCATAATTATGAAGGTGTTACATAATTAGTTAAAACTGCCCTAAATAACAATGCATGAACTGGAGGGGCATTACACGAGGGCTGTAACCAATTAATTAATTAATGTCATAATTATGAGGGTATTACATAATTAGTTAAAACTGCCCTAAATAATAATACATGAACTGCAGGAGCATTACACGAGGGCTGAGAAGGAAGGATTCAACATGGCAGTGAAAATCATGAATCGGAATTTGGTTACTTGGGAATCCAAGTAACATGCTGACTGGAAATTAATTGAAGCCTAAAATATTTCAAGATTAAACTGGTAAATTTATCTTAATGCCTGATGGTGTTAAGATGCTAACCTGTCCTTTATATTGATTATTAAAACAAGCAAAAATTAGTGTGGTTTTCGGTATACTAGTTAGGATGTTACAAGTTCCTAACTGTCGTTGATTCGAACTACAGCCCCTGCTTGACAGAGAAAAATAATTATCGTTTGCTTGCAGTGGGCCATGTTCTGGATCTCCACCACTGCTTTACTGCTAGATCATAATTAACAGATCATGACTGATCCTTTTACAGAGATACATACATCATATCTTGATAACGAAAGCCTCTATTGCTATAGTAAGCTCCTACATGTGATGCAGTTGTTCTATATGGAGTGTGTTTCATTAAATAGGATTTTATATGCTATATCTTCTTCCTCCCACTCAATTGTCAGGAATGGATACATTTTATTGATGAGGCACAGAGGAAACTGTCAGAGGGATGTAATAAGTTGAAATACCCAACAGCATGGAAATTAATCATGACGCATGCTGGTCACATGGACTCTCAGCTGACAAATGAGGAAATAAATCATTAGGGAGAATTTAAAAGGAGACATGTTGCAAGAATTCATTAAAGATAATATATGTAAGTGTTACTCAAATTCAAAGATCAATAGCCTGGTATGATGTATTTAATACAGATAAAGAGTGGATCAATTCTCAATTGATGGAAAAAAGAACTTTTCAAGCCTTCTTGATAACTATACCATATCCTCACTAACCATAATGAAAATACTAAGGGAGGAAAAAATAACTTATAAAAATTTGAAGGATAGTTAAGGTTAACCAAAGGAAAATGTCATAAGCTAAGTAACAAAGACGAATTAAACCTGAAAACTATAACACAATAAATGGTTTAAGGAGCATGGCATTGTGGAATTGCACCCTCCAGTGTCTTGCCAGCACAAAGGATGAACACTGGAACTCAATAATTTATTATGTATTTTGTTGTGATTCATTGTGCATAAACCAGTTTACAAAACCTTGCCCTGGCAAGTGTGACTAGTAAGACAATTAGAATAAAAAACAATTTCCATAAAAGCACAAGAATTTTGAAATGTCTCGAGCATGCTTGTGCTAACCTTCTAATAGCTAGAAGAGCAAAACAGAATAAGAACTACTTACAGACAATTCTTCAACACATAACACATTTCGTAGTCGTAGATGCCTGGAAAGAAGAAAAAGTAATCTTGTAATTGTTTTATCCAAAAATAAACAAGCACGCACATGAAAAGATGTATTCAAAAGAGCATATTTCATATATGATTCTCGCTAAGAATGGAGAATAGATGAGAATGGCTGTGGTGACCTATACTTACAACCTCTAACAGTCATTGACTCATTTCATTACCAAAAAATTATTATGCACTTGGGTTTGGACCATGGGCCACAGTGAACAACTAGTTCAGGGCTTCCAAGGCAAAGAACCTTTGCAAGATCCAGTAACAGTTCTTATATGCTGCAAGGGAAGTATTTAAATATTTAATAGAAATAATAAAAATAACATGTCTATAGGATGTAAATCGGATTAAAGGGACATGCTGAGAGGGGATTTGTCCTTACAAGAAACTTATATTTGCTAATGAGGTTTCTGTTTATAACAGTACTTTTATGATTTATCACTTAGTCTCTTGTAGACTTATATGTGTGTGTGTGTGTGTATAGAGAGAGAGATGGGGACAGAGAAATTTAGAATGATCGGAACACATGTTAAAAAACAACCAACCTCCATGGTATTATAATAAATTTCTATCTATTTTAGCTGCCTTTCACCATGCAAGTTTATTGTCACTGCCATAGCTATCACTCTAGAAGGCCAAATCAACTCATAAACTTTGTTAGACATCTTAATTTTGTATAACATTTACAGCAGAAAATAATATTACTCATAGCTGATGAAGTAAGGGGAATCCTTTATTGCGTTCACATTTTAATTTGTCTCTTTTGAGAAAACTTAAACTGGAACAGTAAGTGAGATAAAAATCTCTTTTCAAATTATAAAGGGAAGCTACCTGAGATCTAAAACTACCTTAGACACTAAGCTATAGACAAAATATACAGTCATTCACAATATACAATATTCTCTAGGAGGTTCTGCATAAAATAAAATAACTACTTATCCCCCTATCTTTTAACCTCAGGAACGAGCACAAGACTGGTAATATCTGTCATCTCACAAGTAAGATTCTCAGATTTACGAATAAAAGCGACTAATCTAAACACAACTGACAGCACCTTCTTGCTAACTAAAACAGTCACAATCCGATGCAAACAATATTCAAATGGAAAGCAACTAAGACAACAACATATGATTTTGAGATCTAAATAGCTAGTTTCCACACAAAGTTACAACCTAGGTATACAAATGCTGCCAATACAAAGATTGACACTAGAATCTACTTCCAATTCAATCCATAAAATTATGAACACGGTAAAACAGGCACAAATTACACATGGAACAATATTTCAATAGCATAAGCATAGCATCAATTAAGAGTTTATGTGCTCAAAGCACTTATGTATGGTTACAAGACGCCCAATTTTTAGTAGTTTTGAACATAGTTCCACCGAGTTTCAGGGACGGGGACGGGGGGACGGGTTTCGAGGGCGCGGGGGCGGGGGCCCTAAGTTTGGGGACGGCGAGGGGACGGCGTGGGGACGGCGGCGGGGGGGCAGTGCGCTGAAATACATATAGTACTTGAAAAATTAGTTATAAAAAGATGTATAACTGTAAAAGCCTAAGGAATAAGTAAATTTTAGAGTTTAAACACATTGCAATGATTTCATTGAACTAGTGAACATTGAAACAATGAAAATCAAAATCAAAATATACTTGTAAGTTGTAAGTTGTAACTTAAATTTTAATAGACATTGTGATTGGAACGAGAACTAGTTGTTTCATAATTTGAATTTCAAAATTTCATCGTCATGATTCATAATTACAATCAAGTATCAAGTTATCAACACAACAGTGTTCAAACTTCAAACTTCAAAAACAAAATACTAAATACTAAATAGCTAATGGCTTGATGCTTCTAATGACCTAATCATCTCCAACTCCAAGCTCCATGCCAATCTCCTCATCACTGGAACCATCGGACGAGGACCCCAAATGCTCAAGCTCATCTAAACCAATACCAACCAGCCCTGTCTGTGTAGCATCCTCATCTATCTATGCTGGCTCTTCTGGCTCTACATCCCATCTGGCTGCTGGACTCTCCTTGTATGTAGTTGTGCTGCGATCAATGAGACGTAAGGCACTATGGACAGCCACAAGCTTCTCTGCCCTCCTAGAAGTGAGCCTGTTCCTCTTAACAGAGTGGATGAAGTTATAAGTGGACCAATTCCTCTCAGAAGCAGAAGAACTAGAAACCTGGGACAGCAAACGAATGGCTAGAGTAGTAATCAAAGATCTAGGCCCATGCATAGTCCACCACAACTTGGGGTCCTCCTGTGACATAGTCTCCAAATCTACTTTGGCTGCCTCTGAATATGTGATGTCCCCTCGCTATAGGCAGTTCCGGGAACAATGTGTTAGTTACTTTATTGGACCCTTGTGGGCTAGCCAGTTTGGATAGAGGGTCAGTGATGCATTCTAGAGAGTTTGATTGTTCTTGTTTTCAGTGGACAGTGATTGGATCACAGCGAGCGTTGGCATTTCAGGAGTCCACAGCTTCTTACGGCACGGGAATACTCTGAGTTTTGAGCGAGTTATGGAATTTTAAGTGATTAAGTTAATTATTTAACTTAATGTTTTATTAAAGTTACATTGACTTTAATAATATTTTATATCACTTAAAAAGTGTTCAAAAAAGGGATTTAATATTTTAATGATTTAAAATATTAAAAGTGCGCTCAAAGAATTAAGTCTTAAACTATGGAGAAGACTTAATTAAAAATTAAAAGATTTAAATGATGCAAAAGGCCGTACTTTCTTGAAATGTGCCAATTAGGTATAAAGCATTTCCCTGGCAAATGAAACTCATCTTTTGACCATTTCTCTTTGCCTTGAGCATTTTGCCTGTGCATTCTCCTGTGATCAGGGTTTGAACAACTGCCATTGAAGAACGTTACCTCTTCAGTGTGAGCACTCTTGAGATTGTGAAAGATCAGTCGAATCAGTGCATGTTGAGAGCTTCAGCCAGAGGTTCTACAGATTCATACAGAGTTCATTTATTTTGAGTTTGCTTATTGTTTACAATAATTGAGGGTTTCTACTGGTGGCGCATCCTTCTTCACAGACAGAGGGTTCCAGCAGGGTTTCCTTCCTTTCTTTTCATAGCCGTACGGCCTTCATTGGGAATTGTGCCTTGAAAGAGGCGTGTGAAGGAATAATGTGAAACGCCTCCCTTTGGCTTGGTTTTAGTCTTCCATCATGGGCGTCCAGTATTTCTAGAGCATTGTGTCCAGTTTCTGAGCAGGAGAAATGTGTTCTGGAGATTTGGCGTGCCTTTATGCTTGATTTCATCATTTCCAGCTGTAGATCTGGCAACTTCTTTATTTAAAATAACTGGAGATTTCCTGGTATGTCTGATATTCATGATCTTATTGTTTCAGTATATTAACAACTTCTGCATTTCCATTTTGTGAGTTTTTGCTTTATATTTCAAATTACAAGCAAAAATATGCTGCGCCCCTTCTCTTCTGTCTATTAAGAATTCTCTAAAAAACTTAAAATACACCTAAAGACTTAAGAAAATAAGGGTTTTGAGCTGAGAGCCAGCAGGGCTCATCACAGTGGTATCAGAGCGATCCTGCCGGCAATGGGGTTAGTGTTGATTCTATGCGGTCACACAGGACAAATTTGGAGGTACTGTTCACGGGGTTGAACTGAACAAAAGTGGTTATCATGGCTTCTAAATTTGTTGATGAAGTAATGGTTGCTTATGAGGAATATATAGCATTTCCAGATAAGATAAAAGATCACCTAGACTTCGAACAATATATGGAGCGGATGGTTTATAATAAGCAACGAAGCAAATCAAAGAAATGTGAGCAGAAAAATGTAGAGAGCATTTCAAATAATATTCAGCAGAAACCTATGCCATCACAACAAAGATTAGCTCGTAGCTTGCAGCAGTCTGAAAACTCCATTTCAAGACAAAGCTCATTACAAAACAAAAAGAAATTGAGTTTCTTTGATGTGTTGGGGTTAAAAAGGGATCAATCAGCAGTTAGTGACCAGCATACAGCTGATCTTATGGAGAACAAAAAACAGACCTACATTGAGGAAGATGTTGGGCACGAAACACTTCATGATGACAACAAGACTGGAGAAGAGCAAGTGATGTTTGAAGACAAACCAATTGTATTAGAGCAGCCACATGAAGATAAGTTTTCTTGTGATGCTTCATCAGCAGAAATGTATGAAGATATGGCTTCTACAACTTCTTTTGAGACATCCTATGAGGTACATAGCAGCAGTACCTTAGATGCTGATGACAACACACATGATGCTGCTGATTATGAGGTGAGTGATGCACATTCAACTTCATGCTATAGTTTAGATTTGGATGGAGAACAGGAAGTGATTCAAGAGGGATTTTCCTCTCCACAGTACTATCAGGGGTCAGAGTTACACAGTTTTGATCAGCATGGTGTTGTTGTTCAGTTTGTGAACAACCTTTTGTTTGAGGTGGACGCTACTATGACTTATGATAATCCGCTATTTGTGTTGGGGGCTGATCACACAATGGACCCTAACCGTGAGATGTGCAGAGACAATGATGTTTGGAGTCCTTACAGTGTACCAGGATTTCAGACACAACTCACGGAGGAGTTTACAGGTGTATACATAGTGTTGAGCGCATACAACTTCACCTTTGATCCGCGTGTACATGAGTTATATCAGGTGCACAGTCTTGATATGCATGTGTTGGACATGTTGGATGATAGCATATCTTGTGCAGAGGTTGGAAGCAAGTATTGCTTGCAGTTTGACTTGCTTCCTCATGAGTATTTCACTCCTATAGTAGACAACACTGAGATTGACAGGGTACAGCATGATGATCCAGCTAATCAGATTTGGGAGTTACAGGAGACAGTTGATGACAGTAGGGACATTCCACGACACTATCCTTGGGATCCTGGTGGAGTGGTTGATTCTTTGTTGTTGAGATTGCTTGCGGACAAGCAATTTCAGGGAGGGCGGACTGTAATGTCCCCTTTTTCCGCATGATCATGTTTGATGGTGGTTAGTCTATTACTTAGACTCTCGTAGGCTAACAGGTTGGGTTAGAGGGTCAGTGGCATTATTTGATGAGTTTTGTCATTCTTAGTTCTGAGCCCAGTGATTGGTTCACGGCAGGCGTTAGCAGTTCAGGAGTCGACAGCTTCTGACGGCACAGGATTCTATGAAGATTTGTGGAAGTTATGTCTATTTGAGTGATTTAAGTTATTAATTAACTTAATATTTTATTATAAAGTCAAATTGACTTTATACTTTTCAAATCACTTAAATATTCTCTAAAAAGTGATTTAATATTTTTATCACTTAAAATATTAAAGGCGCCCAAATATTAAGTTATGACTATTGAAAAAGACTTAATATTATTTTAAAAGATTTTAATGATGGCAAAAAGGGCGTATCTTCTTGGAAATGCGTGCCTTCCTTATATAAGGCATTTTTGGCAATGAGAAACTCACCTTTTGATATTTCAATTTGCCTCGTGCTATTTTCTCCTGTGCATTCTCCTGTGACCAGGGTTTGAACATTTGTCCATTGAGGAACGATAACTCTTCAGTGTTGAGTGCTTTTGAGGCTGTGAAAGATCAGCTGAATCAGTACAGTTGAGAGCTTCACACAGAGGTTCTACAGTTGCAGACAGAGATTATATATATACAGTTGTTTGTTCTTTGCAATAAATGAGGGTTTCTTCTTGGTGGCGCATCCTCCTTCAGAGTCAGAGGCCTCCAGCAGAGTTTCTTTACATTCTTTCCTTGGCCGTACATTTACCTTGGTTTTTGTGCCTCTCTGGAAAAGGCGTGTGAAGGGTTTTAGAGAAACGCCTTCCCTTTTGATCATTTCAATGCTTCTTCTTTGGCGTCCAGCATTTCTAAGGCATTGTATCCAGTTTCTGAGCAGGAGAAATGAGTTCTGGAGATCTGGCGTGCTCATATGCTTGATTTCACCTTTTCTGGCTGTAGATCTGGCAACTTCTTTATTTAAATAATCTGGAGCTATTTTGGTATGTGTATCACTTGCATTCTATTTGTCTCTATTTAATAATGCAATCTACACTCTCTTTCTGAAGCGAATAGTGTTAATTTTCATTTTATGAGCAAATATGATGTGCGCCCCTTCTCTTCTGTCTATTAAGAGCCATAACATGACCATCTTTATGTACTTTATCCGTCACCTCATGATTTTGTGAAAGTAATGGACTGCTGTTCATAAAATCAGAATTGATCTCAAGGCTGATATCATCTCCGTTAGTGCTGATAATATCTTCCTGGGGTTCAACAAAACCACTATCATGGTGTAAAACTTTCTCTTCAATAGAAGTTGTCTCAAAAGATGTTGTAGAAGCCATATTTCTGTACACTTCTTCTTTCATAGTAATTGATGAAGCATCACAAGGAACCTTATCTTCATGTGGCTGTTCTAAGGCAACTGGTTTGTCTTCATACAACACTTGCTCATCCTGAAGTGTCCTGTGCCCAACATCTACTTCTATGTAAGTCTGATTTTTGTCCTCCATAAGATCAGCTGTATGCTGGTCACTAACTGCTGATTGATCCCTTTTTAACCCCAACACATCAAGGAAACTCAATTTCTTTTTGTTTTGTGATGAGCTTTGTCTTGAAATGGAGTCTTCAGACTGCTGCAAGCTACGAGCTAATCTTTGTTGTGATGGCATAGGTTTCTGCTGAATATTATTTGAAATGCTCTCTACATTTTTCTGCTCACATTTCTTTGATTTGCTTTGTTGCTTATTATAAACCATCCGATGCTCCATATATTGTTCGAAGTCTAGGTGATCTTTTATCTTATCTGGAGATGCTATATATTCCTCATAAGCAACCATTACTTCATGAACAAATTTAGAAGCCATGATAACCACTTTGCTGTTCAACCCCTATGTGAACAATACCTATCAAATTTGTCCTGGTGTTTGGAATTGTGCCTTGAAAGAGGCGTGTGAAGGAATAATGTGAAACGCCTCCCTTTGGCTTGGTTTTAGTCTTCCATCATGGGCGTCCAGTATTTCTAGAGCATTGTGTCCAGTTTCTGAGCAGGAGAAATGTGTTCTGGAGATTTGGCGTGCCTTTATGCTTGATTTCATCATTTCCAGCTGTAGATCTGGCAACTTCTTTATTTAAAATAACTGGAGATTTCCTGGTATGTCTGATATTCATGATCTTATTGTTTCAGTATATTAACAACTTCTGCATTTCCATTTTGTGAGTTTTTGCTTTATATTTCAAATTACAAGCAAAATATATGCTGCGCCCCTTCTCTTCTGTCTACTAAGAATTCTCTAAAAAACTTAAAATACACCTAAAGACTTAAGAAAATAAGGGTTTTGAGCTGAGAGCCAGCAGGGCTCATCGAATATCCCCAAAGAGTAGCAAATTTTGTCCACTCAGTACGAAGCAAGCTGGCCTCTATAGGATCATACATTTTGTCAATGGCCTTCATGAACCCTTCCTTCACCTCAACATCCTCCATAGGTGTCACTCTGCCGGGACGTGGCACATACCACTTTGGGTTCAATGCGTAGGCAGCCATGTGTAAGGGAGTGTTGAGTTTCTCCCATCTATGTTGAATGATTGGATAAATATGCTCGGTGTAGAATTGCATTGTGGGGTCCTTCTCTCGCACTTTAGCCTTCATTTGATCAAGCATGGAATCAATGCACTCGTATACCTCTCCAAGGGAAGGTGCATTAGAATCCCCAAATCTAATAACTTTGAAGACTAGCTCAATGATGGAGACAATATATTTGGCATCAGCCCAAAAAACATCATTCTTCACCACCTCCTTAACCCTCAATCCCTGTTGTGTCTTCGACTCAAGCCATCTATTCCATTCTGCTATCATTACCATTAGTTGCAATGGCTCTTGCAACTCAAGCATCCTCTCCAAGAGAATAAAGTATGATGCATACCGAGTCTCTACAGGCTTCAGGAATTCCTTCTTGGAGGACCTGAAAAGTGCATGTGAATGATGATGGTTGCAAATAAACATCTGCACATCTCTAGCATCACTGACAATAGATTTGATCCAGCTGATTTTACCCATGTCCTTAAGTGCATTATTCATAGCATGCACACAACAAGGAGTCCAGAAAATATGTCTATAGGCTGCCTCAATCAACCTCCCTGCAGCTCTGCACACATGGGTCGCATCTGTCACTACCTGCACCACATTTTGTGGCCCAACCTCCTCTATAGCATCCTTGAGGATCTGAAACTGATAATGGACATCCTTGCTATGCCCTAAACAATCAATAGCCATAAGGAAATAAGGGCCCGCTACATATGTGACGATGATATTAATGAGTAGACGATACCTAATGTCCATCCACCCATCCCTGACTATGCTGCATCCACTTGTGACCCAGGTTCTCTTCATCTTCTCCATCAAAATATTAATCTTGGAAGAGTTTTGATCCAAAATTGTTGTCCTCAATTTATTCTCCCCTAGTGGCACATATGATTGTCCTGCCCTTATTATTTTTGACACAGCTTACTTATAATAAGGAGAGCGAGCCACGTGGAATGGAATGCCATTGGCAAAGAAGAATTTGCCAATGGCATCATCTGCCTCATCCTTTGCCTGCACATTGAATAAACTTGCTATAGGTTGTGAAGATGCCATCTTACGTTTCCCCCTAGGCTCTGCTGCACTTGAACTGAACGGATTTGGTGGCCTTTGACTCTGCAAAGTAGAAGTAGACACTGCTGAAATCTGATCACCCATACTCTTAAGTCAAACAGTTCACATGCCTTGCTTGTACTTCCACATTTTCTCATTCAGTCAAACAGTTAACATGCCTTGCCTGTGCTTCCACATTTTGCAGAGCCCAAGAGGCATAAGAAATTAAAAATTAAAAATTAAAAATTGAAATTCATAAAAAAATTTGAAAAAAAATTAAAAATTTTAATTTTTTAATTTTTAGTTTTTACTTTTGAGTTTTGTGGAACGAATGCCTCAAAGAGGTGTCTGCTCATGGACTGCAACCAGTCCATGCACGGACACCTCTTTGAGGCATCCGTTATTTCAAATGCCCTTCCCGTATGTCGGGTCTGGGACTCTAGCGGCCGCATTACACAATGAAACATTGAAAAACAATAAAATATTAAAAAAATAAAAACGAAAACCTACCTAGTTAAATAAAATTCGCTTGAAGACTTGAAGACTTGAAGTTGAATCACTTGAATAACGACTAAGGAGTTCTAGCTCCGATTCTCAATCCGACGCCAGTCGCCACAGTCGCAGAGGGCATGAAAAATGAAAAATGCTCGCAGCTCCGTGGAAAAAAAAATTCATTGAGTCTTCAAGTCTAAGACTTACTTTAGAGTAAGTCATAAAAATAATAAAATTTAATCATATAATATTTAATAATTAATAATATATTATATTTTAAATTTTAATTATAGTAATATAATATTAAAATTTTAAAATATTTCATGTCTTATGATAAATGAAAACTTAAAGGCTAAAGCTTTGTTTTTTGAATATTTTTTTTAAAAATATTATTTTAATAACGGGACGTAGGGGACGCTGGAAACTTGGAGACGCGGATAAGACTCCGAGACGCGAAGAAGACTCCCTGTGAAGGAAACGCCCAAGGGACGGCGGGGGGGACGTTTCCCTGACGTCTCCGCGTCTCAGAAACGTCTCCGTCTCCGAGACGGCCACTTTTTCGAGGGGGACGCATCCCCGTGGAACTATGGTTTTGAATAATCATTATTGCATCCCAAAAATTAAGTTTGGGTGTCAAACACTTAAAAGCTCTTGAAAGTGCACGAAAGAAAAAACCTTAAAGCAAAACTACTCCTAAAGAAATAATAAATAAAAACTATTTAAAGTGACCTAAAAGTAGGCCCTCAACTCTCTTCTCAGAAATAGAAATCCAGAAAGTAACAACTGCCATAAATAGCATTGCTTAAAATAGCAACTTGATGCATGAACACCCTTAATGATTCTGAAACAAAATTTCACTCTCAAACTAGTGAATTCTTTGAAGAACTTAAAACCCTAACCACCATGAATTCATTGATGACTTCACCAAACCAATATTGATGGCTTGAATTTGGTGTCATCAATGGAAGCAAGGAAAATTTAGAGTTCTAAACGCTAGGTCTTTTGTCAATGATCAAAAACCTTCATGAGACAAATCATCCTTTTCATATTCTGGAAATCCCAATTGTTTGTTCAAATCAGCAAACTAGATAACCATTATTTAGGGTTTTATCTGGACTGAAAAATTGAAATTGAAAACACTAGGTTAGAAAACTTCCACAAAACCCTCCATAAATGATAAGTCTGAACCATGAATCTTTAGTACACAAAACCATAAGTGACTACGCTTTAGAAACTACAAATCTGTGTCAACCAAGCCCTAGCTAGAATACTTCATAAAAATCACAAGATTTGAACTGGAAGCGCCTTTCGTTCCTCGCCGCCCTAACTATGACATATGTTGATACATGCATGAAAATAGGGATATGGAAATTCCCATCATTATCATTGGGAGATCTGCCAATATGGGTGACTGAAATAACTATTCACACCATTTCCAAAGGCTGGAAACCCTTGAAATATTCCGAGCCAAATTTTTTGTTTTTTTCAATTAACAGATTACAACATTACAAGCAAGTGCACCCGTTAAGGTTAGATGGATAAACCAAAACGTGTAAGAAAGCAACTCTAACCAGTATGGCGCCGATGATGGCGAGCATTGGTCAGAGGATCTAAATTTAAACTGCTTATGCTGAAAGGGAACTCAACGTCAAGTATGTGCTACCCAATCCAATACGGAGTGAGGGGCGACCATATGACGAAGTAATTACAATACAATGCTTGAAAAGACAATGCGGAAAGCGGGAAATACTCAACACCCAGAATGTGCTTTCTAACCCAGACTGGGATAGTAGCTACCATAGGGCGGAGGTAAATTAACTACAATATCAACTGCTGAAAGTAAGATGACTATTACAATCTGATAAGCAAGAATCTATAATGCTGTCAGTACTACTGCCAGCTTACAATTTAAGAGATAAAATCTTGCTAACAATGTGAATCAGCTTATAACAGTTTTGCAACAATATCATAGAATTTCTTTGCTGATGAGTAAAGCTAAAAATTGAAGAGAACCACTAGATCCAACCTCTTTTCCGCTGAAGCAATTCCCAATGAAGCTACCGCAAAAATCTTTGAGATCTCTCAATACCCGTCCACGGATGAAGACGCAGAATTCTGCAACTGTTATGACAGTCCTGTATTTTCATATATAACCAGCTGCATATGGATTTACTTAATAGCTCGTAACTCCCTTAATATCAACTCAAATAACATGAAACTAAATGCAAACCATTACTAACAAAAGGGCGCTCAAACTAACAACACAAAACAAGCTTAAAAGGTGAACATTATTTAATGCACAATTCCCAAGAAGAAGCAGATGGTACGGCCCAGCACAGGGGCGATTCTTCTTTATAAAATTCAGATGCTTCTCAAAAAATCTACAAACTAGCATGCAAGGGCGCCTAGCCAAGGTGGAAGGAAATAACCAATACCCACAATGAATTGTTTTGTCTTTTTGGAATTATGAATAAAATATCAAATCTGCTGTAGCTAGAATGCCAAAAACCAGAAACTTCTAACATGCAAAATCTGAAGCTAACTAGACAAATGCAGATTACAATGCACGAAATCCAATGAATTCACAAAACTAGACTAAATCACCACTAGTTGTTGTCTTGCAAACAAGAAGTGATGCCCAAGCTAGGAGGCCTTCATTCCTCGAAGCAGTTCCAGAGCCAATCCGGCAGCATAACAGTATATAGACCAAAGATGATGAATTGAGAACCCAAGGCTGTCTTTTATAAGCTTTTGTTGACCTTCCTTGAAACCCTAACTTCTTTTCCAAAGTCAAAACCCTAATTCCAAGAAATGGCGTCCTTTTCCAAGCATCTTTAATTTTGACTTCATTAAATTTCTCACTTAAATAAATGCGTCCTCCTTAAGGTTTAGTTTTGACTTTGATAAATTCAATATAATTTTAATATAACCTCAATGATGGCGCCACCCTTCAAGTCCACCTTTTAAAATAACATTAAGTTATTTGACTAGGCCAAGGTGATAAAATAACATTAAAATTATAATGTTATTTTTAAGTGAAATAAGCTCATCTCTCCCAAACTGCATTCTGAAGCCCGAAACTGAATACGCCACTTGAGTCAACTGGAGGGGAAAGTCAACTGCCTGAGACCAACCTGTTTACTGCCAAAAATAGAATTTACTAAAAATAGTAAATTCCTGGAAATGCTCAGAAAGCCGAGACTAACATACCACTGCGAAGCTCTCTGAAAACCCAGAAAGAATCCGCCATTGGAACCACCAACTCCGAGCAAGGACATCCTCAAAAATAGGAAACCCTAATTTTACCTTCCGACTAGCCTACGGGTCTCGGAATAGGCCAACGGTCATCTGAGAAGATCATGCTTTCGAGAAGGGGACATTACAACCCTATTCATCCTTCAAGAGCTTATTCTCCTTGACACTTGGATTTTAATCCGCTACACTAAAGTGCACCTTTTTAGCATTTATGTCATCCAAATTATGTTCAGAATGCTCCAAACACCCATTCTTTATGCATCTATTACCCAGTCTGATTATCAACCTTGCTTCCAACTGGTAAGCACCTCCTTTGGTCAATCTCTAACACTCCAACAAATAGACACTTTTGGGTCTTCTTGTTACTAAAGAAACTATGCTTTAGTCTGAATCATACCTACTATTCATGCTACTAAGACATCATAATCAAGCTCAAGGGTGCACTACAAATATATTTTCCACTTAAAAAACTCAAACATGACTTAGGCACACTTTGTAGACATCTATGCCACTTGAACAAAGTTTGGATGCATATTTGGGCACTTGTGTCACTAAAGGCTAGCTAAATTGACTCAACCACATGCTTTTGGTGTCTTGTCACTTAATTTTGGCATCTTTGTCACTTAAGTGACTGTTCAAGTGCTCATTTTGATCATCCCTACCACTAACAGATGTCAATTTGTTCCTTAGGTGCACTTGGACCATACATGCCAGTTGAACACTGCCTAACTTCTGTATTAGGAGCCCTTTTTCGCTATGTTCACCACTGAAAGACTGCTCTTGACATGTTAGGCACTCATTTTGTGAGGGCCAATCAGTTAAGTCTTTGGTTTTCTTTTTAAGGTGCACCCTATCACCACTCTCACCATTTGTGATGTGCCTTTGCTACCCTAGGTGCCTATTGCATTCATCCATCCTTGCCTCATAAAATGGTGATCTCTCAAACAAGCACACTTTTAGGTTTGATCCTACTTAAAAACAATCTTCTACTCATAAGCACAACATCCTATCAATGATGCCACTTGAAACACATTTCCCATGCTTGAAGCATGCCATACAAAAAAAATTACTACTTAAAAGGCCCTTTTGTCACCCTAGGCACACACTTCACTTGTCTATGTCACTTGAATAGCTCAACCTATCTAGGTGCACCGTCCATTCCTTCTTGTCATCCAAATGTGTTATCATATCTCTAGGCACCTATTGTGTCCTATCTCAACTACTTAAAAAACTTCATTCACCTTTCACAAACCTACTTAGGTTAGTGCTACTTTTTGTCTAAGACCTAGGTGTTGAGTATTTTGTCATTGATGTCAAGATGTTTCAGCTGGTTGCTTGTCTACATCAGTTGTTTACTTGTCTACTTTGTCAGCATCTTTTGCCAAATCATCCTTGCCATATCAGCAGGTTGAAAAGTCCAAACATTTGTGCCATGTCATATTTGACTTGTCAACAGTTCGAACCATTTTAAGTTGAGACATATCTTTGTGTAACGCCTATGAGAGAATATCAACGACTTCATGTTTTGGGGCTTCTAAATTAAAGTATATGTGAAAATCGATTTCTTTTTTGGGCAGCAAATTAAACACACTATCGCCAGATTTATTAAAAAAAGGATGTCGTGGGAGTAAGAGAATTTTTGGTGTGATGGCGGCTTCAGCTGTTCTTATTATTATCATTTGCACTTTATTATTTGTTGTAACAGCTTCAGTGTTTTAATACCAACAGCTTCAGGTCAATTTTTTGTTGGCACATTTCTTTCACTATGGACGACTTATTATTTATTGGCGATGGCTTGAGTTATTGAGGGCAGCTAAGTCTATAGTGTGCTAGTTCCTGAAGACATTTCTTTTTGCCTTATTGAATTTGAAAGCAGCTCTGAAAACTTTATTCGATACAAATGTTTGAGAATTCAAGCAAATGATTATGAGTTGAAGAAAAAACGGAAGAGTGAAGGTATGCGGCGGCTCGAGGCTTATTGTTGAGTCTTCCATTTTCAACATTTATCAAGATACCTATTGTCTATTGTGTTGGAGGTGAAGTCGTGTGGTTATGGAGCGGCTAATGTATGCAGCAGCTAAGACATGCCTTCATGTCTATTATCTGAATGTTCTTACTCAACAGGTGAGTCTATGGGTGTCAGTTTTGAGTCTATGGATATCGTTTCTTTTGAGGCGGCCTATGCTTATTTCATGTGTGACCTAAGCAGCATGTGTGTCATCTTGAGTCGTTTTTAATGAAGAAACCTTGATCATTTCTTTCTGAGTTGGCTTCTTTGTGCAAAGTTGAGGACATGTTCATGTGACTGTTGTTAAAAGTTTCACGAAGGTGCAGATTTCTATTTGCTGTATAAATCAGCCAAAGGAGTCACTTTTGTTCTTTGTGCTCCAATACAAGTTGGTGTCCTTTTTGGATGGCAGTTTGAAGTTGCAAGTTTGTCAACGTAGTGCCCAGAGTGAGCTTATAATGAAGCAGTGTTCAGTTTGTGATTAAGAACAGGTTGAAGAAGTTATGTGTTCTGTATCAAGTATTTTATGAGTCTGAAGTTGGTGCTTCAATTGATTGGAGTTGGTGCTTTGAGGGAGAGTTGGTGCTCTGGGTGAGTTGGTGTTCACGTATGTAAATAGGGTTGGTGCCCTTTGGAGTAATAAAAGCTATATTTTGTTGTGGTTATTTACCCAAAAGGGTTTTCCACGTAATCTTGGTGTTCATACTTATTCATGGTGTTTTATGTTGATTTTAAGTTTTAAAGTTTGAAATACTAAATCACCCCCTGCTTCCCTCACCCCCCTCCCCCACCCTGCCCTCTCAATATTTCCTGTGTGCTCTTCACTCGGCACTTCTTTTGCTCATCATTAACATTTAAAACTCATATCTTTGTTCCCACGCACCTTTATCTACTCTTTGAATAATATTACCGATGATTGTGAAGAAAAGGAAAATTTTAGTGTTATAAATACATGAATCTCATTGTCAAAAGATAGATCAGCCCACTTTGATTTTTGACATTTATCCCTCTATGAAGCCAGCCAACTCCTTGCCAAAATGCTTAGACCTACTCATTGCCATGTCCTATCCTTATGCATCACCTAATCATTGGATGAAATAACAAAGACAACAAGAAGGAAAACAAGCCTCTCAATTTCCACATCCCATACCTTGATTGATGACCACAACAAGACACAAGAAAATGCGGTTCATAAAAGCAAGTTTCATAGGGGCGCAACACAAAGTTAAAAGGTCATATTTATACCTTGTCGTGGCCATGTGGATAAATCAGCCATCTTACATTTATTTGAGAATCAACCAAAGTAGTTTAAGCAACCTGTAATGGGTAGCTTATAGGATGGCTTTCCTTTTTTAACTAAAACTATTCTAAGATTCAAATCTTGTACTGTCATATTTTATTCATTGTGCCTTTTCTTGTCAATTTTTGTTTCTCAATCGTTGAGGCCATTGTTCACATACTTGGACACAACAAATCCCTAATTTTCAAATTAGCATGCTTGGTAACTTAAAAATATTTTTAAATTGTCACCAAAAACATCTTGCACCAAATGCCAAAATCCTAGCTGTAATGTCCCCTTCTCGGCAGTGATCAGTTTTGTTGACCATTGGCCTATTCCGGAGACCTGTAAGCTAATCAGAGGCTGAAATTATGGTTTCCACTTCCAAGGTGTTTTTGAGGTCTTGCATGTTGGAGTTTCTGACGCATGTCTAGTGGAGCTTTCTGGGTTTTTGGAGAGCTTCGCAATGAAGTAACATGCATGACAGGATATTGACTTGCGTTCTCGGCTGCTCTTTGGAGGCTTGCATGTTGATGTTTTGCAGTTTGGTTCCTGGATTCCTTCTGGGTTTTCTGAGAGCTTCGCGATGATGTGACATGCAATTGGATCAAAGAACTTTTCCGGACTTACTATTTTTAGTAAGTTGTGACGGCTGCTCAAAATGTGGAGAAAATGAGTTTGGAACAACTTACTATTTTTAGTAGTATTCTATTTTTAGTAAGTTCTATTTTTAGCAGCAGTTGAGTAGTTCAGTGCAGCGGCTATTTCTGGCAGGTCAGCTTGAGCAGTGGTCTCCAACATTTGAGGTGATTATTTTGGCAAGTTTGATATTTGATGAAAATAATGTCTTAAGTGAAATATTAACTTAGGCATAATGGACGCCTAGTTTGGAGGAATATTTGCAAATTATAAAGTATTTCACTTAAATATACTTGGACGCCTATATTATGAAATATTTGCATTTTGATAAAGTATTATTCCTCATGTGTTTTGGACGCCTAAAGTTAATGAGGAAAGGGTCAGAATTTAAATGAAATGCAAATACAAATTGGGCACCCTAATGAGAGGGAAATGAAATTGAATTTGGAGACAAAAGGCTATAAATAAGAGTGTTGGGCTCTTTGTTTATTATCCATTGCTTATCATAACAAAATGCTGCTGAAATTATTTCAGAACCCTTGCTTCGAGGAATGCATACCTCCTAGCCTATATCAGTTTCGTACTTGAGAGATAGTACCTAGCTGGTTTGAGACTGCTTCTTCATTCTGAGGTTGCATATAGAGCTTCACAAAGATGGCTTCATTTGATATTTGCTAATTTTGGAGAGTTTTACTTTTTATCAGTTTTGGTGATGATGGTGTGGTGCTTGGCTGAAGCACATTTTTGATCATAGCTCCTTGCTTGAATTTTTGTTGGTTCTGAGTATTGGCCCATTGTTCAAGCCTCCCTTGGGCACCCCTTCTAGCTAAGTTTCAGATTTTAATATGCAGATTTGGATTTTATATTGCAGAAGTCGCCCTTCTTGAGGCCGTACCACTTCATCTTGCCTAGCAAGTGTTTAGATAATTCATAGAGTTGTTGTTGCAGCTATTTCTTGGTTTGTACTTGGTCGCCCTTCTCATATGCTTCATTTGCACTTGGTTTGACATCATTCGGAGAAGTATTGGCGAAGTTATGAGCATAAAGGTGAAATCTGTACTTGCTGGTTTGAGTTTTCAGTTTGCTGCAAATTTATATCAGACCTGTTATTTCAGTCATTTTGGCCATATTTCATATGCTGGATGTCAAGTACTTGTTAGGAGATTATGCTCTAACCATTTGGTGATCATAGAATATCTATATCTCATTGCTTTTGCAAATTATACGTCATATTGTAATGTTGAATCAGTAGTACTAATCAGCTCTTTATATTTCTAAAACTTACATATCATATTCCCACGGCTGTGGAAGAGACTAGCCATTGCTCGGTCTTCATTGTACTGCATTTAGATCCTCTTCACCATATGTTAGCACCTCACCCATCTTGGGTCTTGAGTGCACATCCTTGGTGTTGAGTTGCTTGCATTGCATGTTAATCAATAGATTCTCCGCCATATGATAGCGCCTTACCCACCTCGGGTTTGGAGTGCACATGCTTGGTGTCGAGTTTACTTTCCAGCATCGCTTTTCTTTCATAGTACCTCCGCCATATGGTAGCGCCATTCCCACTTTAGGTTGGAGAGCACATTATTGGCGTTGAGCTTCTTTCAACATTGTAATACTTCCAAGTTGCTACTGACGACCCTCTTGCCATATGACAACATCATTCTCATCTCAAGATTGAATGCGCATTCTTGGCGAAGAGATACTTTCCGATTGCTGGTTTTGGTTTAAGCTAACCTTAACAGGTGCTTATTGTGCTGGTGTGCCCATTCAAAAATTGAAAAAATTGGCCGGCACATTACACTAGGCATCTAGATAGCTGCCTTTCTAGCACCCACCCTTTTTTTGTTAATGTGTATCTTTATATTTGAATTAATATAGATAGCTGCCTATTCATCAAGAAAAAAAAAAAAACCCTAGGCAACTAAAACTACCCTTGAAACTTGCTATGTGCGTGATTTAACTATGCTCAAGCTATCCTAAGGTTGTTATCCACAATTAAGTTGTTATTGGTCGACTTTTATCCCGTGCTCGCAAGATTTATCTATTTGGTGACTTTGTAGACCCAACTCACTCAATTTTTTGTTTATGTGACCATTTAAGTGCCTATTGCAAGATTTTGATGCCCTAGTGGTCATTAAACCTTCCTATCACACAAAAATAAACACTTTACCAACAATCATATGACTATTGTCAACCTCCCATGCCCTAGTCATGCAAGTGACAAGTACAAATCGAGTAACTAATTTCCTGATTTCACTAACAAGTACTAACCACGTCAATGAGTACTCAACAAGTATGCCAACTATGGTTGAGGCAATTACCAAAAAAAAAATCACAAACACTATACTTTGTTAGACCTTGGTTTGACTAGATACTCAATAGAGGGAAAATAAGAATGTCTATTCTTTGTAATCCTTATAAACAACAACCATCAAGGAATACAAATATTCAAAACTCAACGTTATCACAAGACTTCCCCATTAGAAGATCTTATTAATCACCAAGAGGCAAATGCACTATGGGAGAAAGATAAGTTCCCTTAGTTATCTATACGAGTAAACAAGGTAAGAGTGTTTGGATAAAAAGGAACATCAAATTTTGCAGCTATATTAAGGTCTTGAATTAAACCTTTTATGGTATCGGAATTTAAAGCTCTGTTTTTGGACTGTTATTGCTTTCTCATGTTTTTGATGTAAGAAAAAAATACACTTCAAATTTAACTTTCGTGCTCTCACATATAATGAGTCCCTAAACAATGTCAGTTGAAAGGCCCCTCCCTAAAACATATCTATCAATAAAGAATTTGGAATGAACAAATTATGGCCATGAGGAAATAAAAGAACATACCGAGCATAGTGCCCAAAACTTTTGCCATGATGTCTCAATGTTAAGAGCTCTTTCCTTGTAGAAGTGGAATCATGTTTAATTCCAATATGCCCATGAATGGTATCTATACAAAAAAAGGCCAACAGAAAATAAGATCCTACACAATTAAGCAGCAAATATAAATTAGACTTTCTGCTGTCAAAAGATATCAAGGTCCAATCCAGACTCTAGAGTGAACAACAATGTCGATGTTTTCATTTATCCGTACCCTTAACAAGCCACTAGTTCTACAAAAGAAATTTATCTCTAAATTCAATTTAGTAATAACTACAAACCCAGAACTATACATAATTTGCACATTTAATGCATTGATGCAATAGATCTTGAATTAAAATAGGAGATGACGAAGTGCACTCCCGCATTAATCATTTGGTTCCACAAATCATCTTAAAAATGACTTATTTATTGGAAAATATGAATCAGACTGGTGGTATTTTAGATTATATTCTATGAATATTGTATTTAGAGAAAGAGGTGTGTGAGTAGCAAAGTGATAATGTTATGATTGCAAACACAAAAGAATTATAGCAAAGGGAAAATCAACCAATACAGTGAGGAACTAACACTCTCAAGATGACTCGTCGACCCTACGTAGGACATGGCCTATGTGTAATGTCCCCTTCTCATCAGTGATTAGCATTGCAATTCATCAGTCTAATTCCGGAACCCGTAGACTGGAATGAGGTGAAATTAGGGTTTCTAGGCTTGGAGTTTATGGCATTTCATGTTGTTTACTATTTATAGTAAATACTAGTTTTGGCAGTTGCAGTTGTCTATTTTCAGTCCTTCACAGCTGGAGCAGTTGTTATTATTCAGGCTTGGTCTTCAGTAAGCTTTATTTGGTGAAAAATATTTGATTTAAGGCATTATGTTTTAATTCTCCGGTGACCCCCCCTTGGCCTAAGGAGATAACTTAAGTTGTTTTTAAAGTGGGGCCATGAAGGGTTCGCCTTCATTATAAGATTATTTATTCTTTATTGAAATATTCATCAGCTTGAAATTGGACGCCACTTTTTGAAGAATTAATATTTTTGAAAGTTGAAAAAGAATTGCAAGAGGTGTCTGTAGGAGTTTCTCATGGAAGGTGAAGAGTTTCTCAGTTTTCTATAAAATGAAGTCTTTTCTCCAGCTTTTGGCATCAACTGTTTATCATACCGTTATGCTGTCAAAATGACAATGGACATTTTGCTATTGCTTCGAGGATGCTACCTCCTAGCCCTTTCATCCAATTTCGTGTTTGCAATATAACACCTAGTTGGCTACATTGCTGCTTCTCAACATCAGACTAGCAGATTGAGCATCAAGATTGAAGAATTTCTGGAGTAATTTCACAGTTTTGGTTTTCTGTTTTATCTACAGCTGAAGCTGATTTTTGTTCATATCTTTTCGAATGAATTTTATTTTGTTCTGGGTACTTTGACAATTCATTTGTTGACTCAAGGCGCCACCTTCCACAAAGAATTGGAATTTAATTCCAAGTATTAATTTTTATCTTGCAAAATCGATTTTCTAAGGACGCCGTACCATTTAGAAGTGCACTGGGATTCGTGCTAAATAATCTGGAGAATTTGGTGTTGGTTTTTGGATTGCATCTTGGGCGCCACACTTCTAGAAAGCATCTGCAACTGATATCTCATCATTCGGAGGTAAATTGATCAACTTATGAGCATTTTATGAATTCACAGTTTGCTGGTTGAATTTCCAGAATTCTGATTTTTATATCAGATTGTTACAATTTCCAGTTTTTGGGCATATACTTCAGTATTTGAGTGTTATATCATTGTAAAAGTTCATTCTTTATATCTAAGGTTCATTCCTTATCATTGTACTTTGTAATTTGCAGAGTTTAATTTGTAAGGTTGAGATTAAGCATTACTAATCCAACCAATCTTTCAGTTCTGCAATTATTTTCTGTTTTATCATTAAATTACCCCTGGATGGTTTACCGCCAGTGTGGACAATCTGTTTTGTAACTCTCTTATACCCACTTTCATAGTGGTGAATTCCCACAGCTCTGTGGATGCCCGCCGCAGCGGACGAATTGTTTTTATTGTAATCTTTTCCCCCCACTGTTTGGTGGTAGTGTGGAAATGTTTTTCATGGCTGGTTATCCTCCTATCAGTTCTTAATTTCAAATTTCAACACTCCGTCATATGTTAGCACCTCGCCCTCAGTGGGATCTTGAGTGCACATCCTTGACGTTGAGTAGTTTCATTTCAAGTTCAGTTTTCTATTTGGAGCTAACGCTAACCGAGTTGATTAAGTGCTGGTTATGTGTGTCAATTCATCGAAAAAAATTGGTTAGCATATTTCACTATGAAATTATAGCTGCTTGTCATGCTTGGGTGTTCTTGTTCGATACTACTCTCTGCCACAAATAACCCACCTAGGCATACCCCTAATTCTAAAACTTGGGGTTCTTTCAAAGAGGCTTGCATTTACAATAAAAGAATGCATTGCCCCCATGAGAAAGAAAGAAATTACAGTGATGTCCAAATGATCCAAATTGAAAGATGAGCAAAAGAACTGTTTAATCTTGGAACTCAATTGGCAGCTTTTCAAATTGGTCTTGGATCCACCTACTATAGAAAAAAGAGAGATGGGATAACAATCAACATACTGTTCTCTCTTACACAACTTGCCTTGTTTTAATTTGCAAAAATTCTTTCAATTGTTAGCTAATAGAAGTAAGCTGGCCAAATGGTAGTTTCATATGGTCTTCATGTCCAACGTGGAAAGTAATTTTCTGGGAATGAAATTATGTTAGACATTTTTGGACCCAAACTAAGCATAGATTCAATTGTGCTTTTTAAATATCCAATCATTGGAGAGCAGCTATTTTTTTAATTCTTAGTTCTTTTAGAAAGTTACTCTACAGTTTTTGGCATACCCTTTGTGTTGACTACCTTATTTTTCCTTTGGAAGGTACAATAAAATGTTACTCTCAAGGGTTTCAAGAGAGTTTAGCACAATTGATTTTCATTTATTGAATATTCTAATTTGCGATTTCTCCTCCCACTTAATAAATATATTGTACTGTTGTACCCAAAACAAAAAATTTTGCTTCACTAAGGCATTTTGCTTAATTGAGTCTAAATCTTGTTAAAGTGTTGTCAGAAGGTCGGTTTTGGGTTTTTAAATATGGAGTTGGTGTCAGTGTCATGTCAGTCTGTTACTGAATAGATTTAAGAAAAGTGAAAATCTGAAGGAAAAACATCAAAATTTTCTAAAATCTAAAGGAAAAACATCAAAATTTTCTATCTCTGGAGAAGGAAGCACATTCTCAAATGGGTGCCCTATCTTTTAGGGGCCCAGATCCAGTTTTTAGGGTTTGTTACCTCCAGCAGGCTTTTGTCCGGCATCACGTCAGCTTCGTAGTGAGCTATCAAGCTTGTCAAACGGACCTGTTTTGTTCGAGTTATGGAAGATACAGTGCAAATCAAGGCGAAAGCGAGAATTGGCTAACACTGGAGAAAAGCGCAGCTTTTCAGAAAGGCGCCCATCTTTTTGAGGTGCTAGATGTAGGTTTTACAACGCTTCACCCAAGATAAGTTTATCTCACATTTGTTCGAATCCTCAAGGACGACTCACAAGCAAGGAATCTCGAAGCTGTCAAGTACCCGAACCTGGTGGGTCAAATGTAGTCAAATCTTTAGTCGTATTATCAGAGGGAAAAGTAAAAGAGTACATTTTGAGAAGTGCTCGAAGCTTTCAAGCCTTTAATGCTTTCCTCGGCGATATCGATATCTACGTAACTGTTACATTCAACATTTCCACCGCCTCTCACAGCTCATGACGGGAGATGTCTCAAAGAACCCGCAGTTGAACTCCGAAGTTCCAAATTCAAAGTTGATAAATCAGAGTTATGAAGGATTTATTTTCCTTCGCTCAAGATGGTGAAGCCAAAATTTGACTAAGTCCTCTAGAAAGTTTAGCTTTTCAAAAGCATGCATTGGATTTTGAGCCTTCTGCATGTCGGGCTTTTAAGGATTTGCGCCCTAAGATACCTTTTGATCGACAATTTTACTTAGCTCATCAATGCACTCACAACGCCTACCAAAGAAGTCACCAACCAAAGGTCGAGGGATGTGAACAGAGAATCCCGCAGAGGTTCCCAAATAAATTTTCATAAATTATTGGTCTCAAATTCGGGCTTTAAGAGGTCAAAGTTGAATTTTCGAAAGAGAGTTGAATGGACGCCTTAACTGGAGTTCTGACTACAGTTAGACTAAACGTTTTCTGGGTTGTCATCTTCAGTTCGTATATTGGCATGTTGAATGATCTTTCAGTTCGCATGTCGAGTTAACTAGTTTGCATGTTCAGTTAACTACCTTGCATGTTGAGTTAACTTGATTGCATGTTCACTTAACTGAAGATTATCAGTGAAAGTCAACTGGAGTCCACATGCATGGCGAATTTGGTTGCAATTGTGAAGTTTTTAGTGAAGATGGCGCTTCATTGAGTGTCAACTAAAGTTCTAAAAGGGACGATATGAATGATGAAGCATAGATTAGTGAAGTATGGCGCATGAAGTTGTTAACTTCAGTCATGACAAGGGTCGCCATATTTAGTGTTTAAATGATGAAGCATAGTCTTGTGAAGCTACGCACTTTTCAAGGAATGGCAACTTAAGTTCCAAAAGGGTTGTTATTTTTAGAATTAATATTGAAGCATAAGTGTGAAGTTGCAACACTTCTTGAAGGCCAACTGAAGATTGAAAAGGGTCGCTATTTTTAGAATGATTATTGCATGAAGATGGCGAATTTCTCATCTCAATCAAGATTGTTAACTTTAGTTATCTAAAGGGACGCCTTAGGTCAAATTTGTGAATCTATAGCAAATGTGAAGGATGGCGAGCTTGATAAGGATTGCTAACTGAAGTCAAAGTCGCATGGTTTTGTTAACTGAAGACTGAAAAGGGAAACCCTAATACATGGTGATTTAATTAGCATATTTGAGTTTCAGTTAACTGGAATGAGGTCCAATCAGAAGCCAGGCGCACTTTTCAAGGATTCCTTGCCTTATGCGAATTTCAATGATGAAAATCTATATATTTCAGCAATGGCGTCCATTATTTCATCATCTTTAGCTCTGAAGTTCATATTCTTCTTGAGCGACCAGCAAGCTAAAGGTGCTACAGGTGTCTGAATTCAGCGTTCTTCATAGCAACGAGTTCAGATTGTTCATAGGAAGGTGATTCTAGACTTTATTTTCACTTTGCATGCAGGTTTTATCAAGTTCCAAAGAAGAGGTTGGCAGATTTTTCAGAAGCAGACAAGCAAAACTTTCTATCTTCTGTCTTATTTCTTCTATTTCTCACCTTAGGTACTTTCTTCGCATGTCAAAGAAATTCAACGCATATTCAGAATTTGATCATCCGGGTTCACATATTTCAGCATTTACAGCAAGACCCACGTCTTAGATTTTTTCGAGGAAATCGCCCCGTAGTCTTCATTCTGAAGCTCTGTGCCTTTTTCCGAGAATCTCTTTGCATGTTGGTTTGAAACACATTTTTTCAAGAATTCAGCTATCTGGGTTTGTTTAGAATTCAGTTGTGCAAAAAACCCACGTTCCA